>CM042197.1:8344278-8372476 GCA_023539305.1 Ilex asprella
AACCCTAGCATATATGAGGCCTTGGAGTCCAATTTTGGGTCAAAACAAGACATAATTTCGCGTCCCGGACTAGCACACGCGTAGCAGCGCTGAAACGGCGCTACATGGACAGTACGTGGGCGCAGGGGCGCTGATTCTGCGCTGGAACAGCGCTGCTCTCTTTATTTCTGCTCCAGACCAGTTTTCGTAGAATTGTCATAACTCTTCATCCCACCGTCCGATTGAGCTGAAATTTTGACATAATACAAAAGACATCCAGATCTACAACTTTCATGTTTTTCACTTTTTCAGATTCGAAGTGGATCATGTTCAAAAATTTAAAAAACTGAGGCACTGTGTCAAAACTTTGGGAAACTAGTGAGCTAATCCTTCCAAATCGACCTTGTTTCCTTCCAAATGATCTTGTTTGCTTCCAAATGATGATTCCTACCAAATAACATCAAAACACACAAAATAAATAAAAATGAACATAAAATAATTGAAAACTTGCAATTTCATCAAGCCGAAAGTACACAATTCGTAGGTACAAAAACCCACTCATCAACACCTATCATCACCACCCTTCACTGCCCACAATTTCTTTTATATATGTATATAGATATATAGTAAATAATTATTGTAAAAATACTAATTTATGTAAAGATGTAGGGAGGAACTAAGTAGATTGTAATAGTAGAAATAGAAATGTGATTGGAGGTAATAGAGTATGCTGTAGCAGTTAAAGCAAAAAAAACTGTCAGTCGAACAGTAGCGGTACGCCTAACTCCAGTAGCTAAACCGTACTGATACGCGTACCGATATGATATGTCTGAGGCCTACCGAACAGTAAAAAAAGACAGAATTTTAGTCTTATAAAACACCCCTCTAAGCCTCATTTGCCCCATTCTTCCCTTCCATTCTCACTCACACCTCTTGAACCCTAAGAGAAGAAGAAAGAGAGAGAGAGAAACACTTGATTTGAATGGATTAGACATTGGAGTCCATCAAAATCTAACTTTTCAAGAACAAAAGGTAGGTGATTTCTTCTCTTTCTCTTTCATTGAGATTAGTGTTATGTATATATGTATGTTTTGTTAGGAATGTGATATAAATGATATGAAATCATCCTCTCTTACTCTTTTGGGTAAAGATTACATGTTTTTAACAAAGTTCGGGTTGAATACCCATGAAATTCCTCTTTTGTTTGAAAAACCCTAGATTTTGGAGAATGATGAATTTTCTCTTAAATTCTTCCTTTATTATTGAAATTGGAACCATAGAACTTTGTGTGGAGTAATAAATGATTGAATTGTGATCTCTTGGACTTTTTATAATTGTTTATTAGAAATTTGTACATGATAAAATTGGGGATTTTGTTCATACTTTGGAAATTATTAGTTAATTGAGAATATGTTGATTTCCTTATTGTATGGTTGTTGTGAGGAACTTGAATTGCCATCGAAACATGCCATAGAGTGTTAGAGGTTAGTCTACCCCGGTGGGGGTGAGATGGTTTCTTAACACTTGTAGTGGGTTGTCATTTGATAATGCACCCACTATCGTTCACTGGAGTTCGGACTAGAGGTGGTATACCTTTCCTGGGGAGGGATTCGTCACTTCCATTGGGATAGTAGACGCCCTTTCCCAAAGTGCTTGTGATGGGATTGTGATTGGTGAACTAAGTATAGTCGTTGGGTAGATTCTTGAGAAACAATCAACGTACATGGCATGGGATGAACCAATATATATCTATATAGCTGTATGAGAACATGGATTGGATTATGTCGGAGCCGGTGCATTGGTATGGGACAATGTAACGGTAGGCGTTTTTCCTAACTATTTGGAAATGGGTTCTTTGAGAAATGCTTTCTAATGTTTCTATTTAATTATTGTTGCTGTATAAACTTAAGATCTACCTAAATGTCCTTGTTTTATTTCAAAAGCTATATATGTTATTTTGTTTAAATGAGACCGATCTGTTTTTACATTTTTCTAAACCTTTTTTGAGTTTGGAAAGATTTTGCTACAGAGCTTCGTGCTCATCCCCTATAGTTACGTATTTTTAGATTATGTACTAGATGAGGAGTTGGAAGTCGAGGAGCTCGTATATTGGGAGACTCCGCTAGACGGGAAGTTGAATCCTGAGGTGAAGGCTTAGAGCGACACATCCTTTTGTATTAGACTAGGATATTCTTTTGAAACAATATAAAGTCTAGTTTGTATTTTATTATATTTTCGTTGTGCTACATTAGTTAACTTTTGGTATGTAACGGCCAAGATGGGTCTATTCTTTTGGGATAATGATGTAAATTCTATGGATAACTTTATGAAATCTTATTTATTGATAGATTATGTTAGTGCTCTCATGCAGTGAATGGTGTTTAGAATGTAATACCGTCTAGGGTGTGTTTTGAGGTGTTACAAAGTTGGTATCAGAGCATTGACTTTAGGTCTTACATGGGAGCTGTAGGTTATGGATTCACACTAGAGAAGTAGGACTAGGTCAAAAGAAATTATTGGTCTGATTTTATACGAACTTTATGTTTTAGACTAAAGTGATATTAGGATATCTTGTACATCAATGAAAACTAAATTATGAATTGATGTTCAGGATGAACGACAGAAATGTACGAGGACGGGGACGCGGACGTTGGGGTGGTCGTGGAAGTCAAGCGTATCCACCACCACCACCACCTCCGGATGCAATGCAAGGAATTTACCAATGCTTGAGGGAGCTCACCACTGTGGTACAACACCAGAATGGTAACAACAACCACAATGGTGGAGATCATCCTCTCGCTCAAGTACCCGGCAATGGGAATGAAGACCGAAGGATGATAGCTCTTCGGAAATTCTTAAGACAACGACCATCCAACTTCCAAGGGAGCTCCAATCCTTTGGAAGCGGATATATGGATCCGCCGAGTGAAGAAGATTTGTGATGGCATGAGAGTTGCCAAGGATTTGAAAGTTGGTTTGGCGACCTACCTGTTTGAGGGGGAGGCCGACTATTGGTGGGATGCCATAAAGAGGAGAAGGGATGCCAACACCCTTACTTGGGAATAGTTCGATCAACTTTTTCAAGATAAGTACTTCCCTGAATCGGTCAGAGACCAAATGAAGGCGAATTTTCTCACACTACGATAGGGTAGTATGACTGTGGTTGAGTATGAGAGGTGGTTCGACGAGCTCTCCCGTTATGCTACGGGATTTATATCTACTGAGGCCGACAGGGCCAAGCGCTTCGAGCAGGGTCTGAGGCCGATCATTAGGGAAAAGTTGGTGGCTCTCAGGATCCATGATTTTGGGGACTTGACAGACAGAGCTGCACTAGTAGAGAGAGACATAGAGGATAGCCAGCGACGAGAGAGCTTCTCGAGAGGAGGTCCGATCTGGACGGGTGCGAGCACTAGTGGGGCACAGAGACAGACATCATACCGTCGCCCAGATCAGGTAGGGGAACAGAGACCTCAAACAGCTCAAGCAGTAGGAGGTGTACCGGATAGGACAGCCACAAACCCCCGTCAGTGTTTCACATGTGGAGGAGTGGGGCACTTCAGACACAACTGTCCATCACTTCCACCACCGGCCAACCAAGCGACAGGACAAGTGAACACAAATAGGCCACTACAACAACAGAGACTGTTACCAACTCAAGCCCCTGGTGGCACCAATCAAGAAAGGGTATTTGCTTTGACCCAACCGGAGAAAGATGTCTCCAATGCAGTTGTTGAAGGTATAATTCTTCTTTATAATTCTTGGACCCTGAATCTTATTCGATCCCGGTGCTACTCATTCTTTTATACGTACTGCATATGCTATGAATTTGGGATTGGGTTTCGAGAAGTTAGAACATGCCTTGACTGTTGACTTGCCTACGGGAGAACAGTTGGGTACTAGTCGAGTCTGCAAGGGTTGTGTGCTTCGTATTGGGGAACACGAATTGATTGTGGATTTGATTGCTTTAGAAATGAAGGGGTATGACATGATTGTTGTGATGAACTTGTTATCCACTTTTCGGGCAGTAATGGATTGTTTTCGCAAGCGGATTACATTTCAATTGCCGGGAGGAGTCATTTTCAGTTTTGTGAATAACCGAAATTCTTTCCATCCATTTCCTACTGCGGAAAATAAATTCTTAAAAGCTAAGGCAGGGAGCCACTTGAGTTTCTTGTCTAGCTTGATGGGAGATGATTGGGATAGATCCCAATCGGGTATGGTGTTGATTGTATCGGATTTTTCGGATGTCTTCCCAGATAAATTACCCGGGTTACCGCCACAGAGAGAGATTGAGTTCGCGATTGATCTTTATCCGGGGACTAAACCTATTTCTATTGCTCCTTATCAGATGGCGCCTTTGGAGTTGAAGGAGCTAAGGAAGCAATTGGACCACTTGTTGGCAATTAGATTCATCCGTCTGAGCACTTCACCTTGGGGAGCCCCAATCCTCTTGTAAAGAAGACGGATGAAACACTTCGGTTATGCACAGATTACCGAGGGTTGAATCGGGTGACGGTGAAGAACAAGTATTCCTTGCCGTGCATTGATGATTTATTTGATCAGTTGAGGGGTTCTAAGTTCTACTCCAAGATTGATCTCCGCACCGGGTACCATCAACTGCGTATCAAGGAGGAGGATATTCCTAAGACTGCTTTTCGTACTCGGTATGGTCACTTTGAGTATACGGTGATGTCATTCGGATTGACTAATGCCCCAGCAGCCTTCATGGATTTGATGTACAGGGTATTTCGGCCATATCTAGATCAATTTGTCATTGTATTTATTGATGACATATTGATTTATTCCCGGACACAAGAAGAACATGCACATCATCTCTCAGTGGTGCTACAAACATTGAGAGAACATAAGTTATATGTGAAGATGAGCAAGTGTGAGTTTTGGATGAAGGAAGTGAAGTTCCTTGTCCGTGTTATGTCCGAGCAAGGGGTCGCGGTTGATTCCTCGAAGATTTAGGTCGTGATGCAATGGGAACCACCAAAGAACGTGACAGAAATACGTAGTTTCTTGGGGTTAGCCGGCTACTATCGTAGGTTTGTGAAAGGTTTTTCTAAGCTTGTGATGCCGATGACTCGCCTTACCAAGAAAGGAGAAAAATTTATGTGGACTCAAGCGTGTGAATTAGCTTTTTGCACCTTTAAGGAAATGTTGACGACGACACCGATCCTCATTATTCCGAACAGTGGAGAAGGTTACGATGTTTACACCGATGCTTCATTACGAGGCTTGGGATGTGTGTTGATGTAAGGAGGCCAAGTGGTTGCTTATGGCTCGAGACAACTCTAGATTCATGAGCAGAATTACCCCACTCACGATTTGGAGCTAGCCGCTGTGGTTTTTGCTCTTAAGTTGTGGAGGTGTTACTTGTATGGAGAGAAATTTCAAGTGTTCTCAGACCATAAAAGTCTCAAGTATATCTTCACACAGAAAGACTTGAATCTCCTGCAGAGAAGGTAGATTGAGTACTTGGAAGATTATGAGTTCACGCTCAACTACCATCCGGGGAAGGCCAATGTAGTTGTCGACGCTCTTAGCGGGAAGTCTCAGGGTGAAATCAATTCTCTTGCGGTAAATAGGTGAAAAATGATTGATACATTAGAGGAGTATGACATACGGATGGATGGACTGGAGTATCAACCATATCTATTCAATCTTGTAGCTCAACCAATTCTGGAGTTGAGGAGTTACAACAGTTAGATCCCGAGTTGACAAAAATTCGGGATAAATTGGAGAGGAATGAGATTGTTGAGGATTGGTCTATAAAGAATGAGGAGTTACAATTTTGGGGAAAATTATGCGTGCCAAACGACGACCAAGTAAGGGAAGAAGTGTTGGGTGAGTGCCACCGATCAAAGTTCTCTATACATCCGGGGAGTACAAAAATGTATAGAGATATAAAACGACAATATTGGTGGAGTGGAATGAAGAATGATGTAGCTAAGTTCGTTTCAAGGTGTGCCGTATGTCAGCAAGTGAAGATTGAGCACCAACGACCCGGAGGATTATTACAGTCTCTGCCTATTCCAGAGTGGAAGTGAGATCATATCACCATGGACTTCGTGTCGGATTTTCCACAGACTTCAAGAGGGCATAACGCCGTATGGGTTATAGTAGATCGACTCACCAAGTCAACTCACTTTTTGGGGATGAAGACCACAGATTCGTTAGAGACCTTGAGCAGACTGTACATTCGAGAGATTGTTCGGTTGCATGGAGTTCCACTTTCTATCGTGTCGGATCGCGATTCTCATTTTGTGGCTCATTTTTGGCAAAGTCTACAACAAGCGATGGGGACAGAGTTACACTTTAGTACGGCTTTTCATCCCCAAACGGATGGCCAATCCGAGAGGGTGATATAGATTGTGGAGGATATGTTACGCGCTTGTGCGTTGGACTTCAAGGGGAGTTGGAGCGATCACTTACCGTTGGTGGAGTTTGCTTACAACAACAGCTATCAGGAAAGTATTGGGATATTACCGTATGAAGCATTGTATGGAAGACCATGCCGATCACCGACGTGTTGGGTAGAAACTGGTGAGAATAGTTTGTTTGGACCGGACATTGTTCGAGAGACTACGGAGAAGATCCAACTCATCCGAGAGAGGCTACAGATGGCGCAAAGTAGACAGAAGAGCTATACAGACCACAGACGAAGACCTTTAGAATTCAAGGTGGGAGACTACGTATTTCTCAAGGTGTCACCCAAGAAGGGCGTGTTTCGATTCGGCAAGAAGGGGAAGCTAGCGCCAAGATATACCGGACCGTTTGAGGTAATCAAAGCAGTAGGCAAGGCGGCATATCAACTTTGACTACCAGCCCAGCTATCCGGAGTACATGGCGTGTTCCACGTATCCATGTTGAGAAAGTGTCACTCGGATACAACCTTAGTCGTGAACTTGGAGGAGATTGAAATTCAAGACGGAGCAACCTACGAAGAGCAACCGGTAGAAATTCTCAATGCCCAGGAAAAAGTGCTTCGCAACAAAGTTATCAGATTGGTGAAGGTTTTGTGGCAACACCATGGAATGGAGGAAGCTGCATGTGAACCGGAACAAGAAATGCGGGAGAAGTATCCAGATTTTTTCACTACTTGAGGTAAGTTTCGGGGACGAAACTTTCTTTAAAAGGGGTGGATTGTAACACCCCGCAATTTCTTTTATATATGTATATAGATATATAGTAAATAATTATTGTAAAAATGCTAATTTATGTAAAGATGTAGGGAGGAACTAAGTAGATTGTAATAGTAGAAATAGAAATGTGATTGGAGGTAATAGAGTATGCTGTAGAAGCTGAAGCAAAAAAAAATTGTCAGTCGAACAGTACCAGTACGCATACCGGTACGCCTAACTCCAGTAGCTAAACCGTACCGGTACGCGTACCGGTATGATATGTCTGAGGCCTGCCGAACAACAAAAAAAGACGGGATTTTAGTCTTATAAAACACCCCTCTAAGCCTCATTTGCCCCATTCTTCCCTTCCATTCTCACCCACACCTCTTGAACCCTAAGAGAAGAAGAAAGAGAGTGAGAAACACTTGATTTGAAGGGATTACACATTGGAGTTCATCAAAATCCAACTTTTCAAGAACAAAAGGTAGGAGATTTCTTCTCTTTCTCTTTCATTGAGATTAGGGTTATGTATATATGTATGTTTTGTTAGGAATGTGATATAAATGATATGAAATCATCCTCTCTTACTCTTTTGGGTAAAGATTATATGTTTTTAACAAAGTTAGGGTTGAATACTCGTGAAATTTCTCTTTTATTTGAAAAACCCTAGATTTTGGAGAGTGATGAATTTTCTCTTAAATTCTTCCTTTATTATTAAAATTGGAACCATAGAACTTTGTGTGGAGTAATAAATAATTGAATTATGATCTCTTGGACTTTTCATAATTGTTTATTGGAAATTTGTACATGATGAAATTGGGGATTTTGTTCATACTTTGGAAATTGTTAGTTAATTCAGAATATGTTGGTTTTCTTATTGTATGGTTGTTGTGAGGGACTTGAATTGCCATCAAAACATACCGTAGAGTGTTAGAGGTAAGTCTACCCCGGTGGGGGTGAGATGGTTTCCTAACACTTGTAGTGGGTTGTCATTTGATAATGCACCCACTATCGTTCACTGGAGTTCGAACTAGGGGTGGTATACTTTTCCTGGGGAGGGATTCGTCACTGCCATTGGGATGATAGACGCCCTTTCCCAGAGTACTTGTGATGGGATTGTGATTGGTGAATTATGTATAGTCGTTGGGTAGATTCTTGAGAAACAATCAACGTACATGGCATGGGATGAACCAATATATATCTATATATCTGTATGAGAACATGGATTGGATTATATTGGAGCCGGTGCATTGGTATGGAACAATGCAACGGTAGGCATTTTCCTAACTATTTGAAAGTGGGTTCTTTAAGAAATGCTTTCTAATGTTTCCATTTAATTATTGTTGTTGTATAAACTTGAGATCTACCTAAATGTCCTTGTTTTATTTCAAAAGCTATATATGTTATTTGTTTAAATGAGACCGACCTATTTTTATATTTTTCTAAACCTTGTTTGTGTTTGGGAAGATTTTGCTACAGAGTTTCATGCTCA
Source organism: Ilex asprella (assembly GCA_023539305.1). NCBI lineage: Eukaryota > Viridiplantae > Streptophyta > Magnoliopsida > Aquifoliales > Aquifoliaceae > Ilex > Ilex asprella. The sequence continues at coordinate 8,352,879 of CM042197.1, forward strand.
TCCCCTACAATTACATATTTTCAGGTTATGTACTAGATGAGGAGTTGGGAGTCGAGGTTCCCGTACATTGGGAGACTCCGCTAGACGGGGAGGTGAATCCTGAGGTGGACGCTTAGAGCGACACATCCTTTTGTACTAGACTAGGATATTCTTTTGAAACAATGTAAAGTCTAGTTTGTATTTTATTATATTTCCGCTGTGCTACATTAGTTAACTTTTGGTATGTAACGGCCAAGATGAGTCTATTCTTTTGGGATAATGATGTAAATTCTATGGATAACTTTATGAAATCTTATTTATTGATGGATTATGTTAGTGCTCTCATGCAGTGAATGGTGTTTAGAATGTAATACCGTCTAGGGTGTGTTTTGGGGTGTTACACACTGCCACCCACCCGACCATACCTACCACCGTTGTCATTCGCTACCACCCATCATATTATTGCGCAAAGACATCCGTCGTCGCCCACCACTGCCACTGGCTTGATTTGAAATATGTACATCCAAATGCAGGCAATCAAGCTGTAGTAATAATCCTGTTTGAGTCCGAAGTCGAATTCATAGAGAACTCTTATTGATGTTGCAATGTAAGCAATAGTGGAGACCAATTGATTCTAACCTTTGTGATTTAGAGTTATGAGTTTTTAGGGAGTTTTGTTGGATCGAATATAAGATTCTTTCCAAGACAAGTTTTCTAGACAAAATATAAGATAAGCTCAAATGTGAAGAAAGTCACTCTTTAGTTCGAGGATCTGGACATATAGTTAATCATCCGGTTTATTATATTTATGCTTGATAACTCAATTAACTCCCGTGTCAGCAGTAAGTTAATCGAAAGATAAAGATGGACTATGAAAATTAAGAATATGGTTCTGATGTTTTTCTAGAAGTTTACAAGAATTGTCTGTGCTGAGACTCAACCCGTCTACAAATATGCAAGTGTTTCTACAAGACATCTAACCATGACATTAATATTCTATTCTTTAAATGAAGTACAATAATAGGGAGGATTGAAGGGTAGTCATAAAGATCTAGCCGGAGTACTTGCCTTGAACCGATGATTCTTTCTATGCAAGAGTCATCTGTCATTGAAAGAACCACAATTATATAAAGTATCTTAGCTTTACTAGATGTAATCAATCATCTAATAAGCAAGGTAATATAAACATTAAACATAAGAATAGTGCACAAATATAACTTCTGAATAATTTATACATGTCTTTCACCTCTTACTAAAGAGTGAATGAAAAACTACTCACTCTTAATGACTTTGGTAAAACTAAAAAAGTGAGTAATGCTCATCCCTCCAAGTAGAGGACTTACAAAAAAATAATAATGAATAAGGAGCCAATCTTCAACTAAGAATGAGTGAATCACATCCCACCCTTCACAACTTTGGCAAAGCTCTAGAAAAGTGGAAGAGTTTTAGTCCTCTAAGAAAGAAGGAAGCTCAAGCTGTAGAAGTGAAAAAAAAAACATAAACAATGAAAGTAGAAGAAAGATAGTCATAATTGGAGGGTGGCTTCTCAACCAAGAAATGGAGGGTTGTTTCCTCAACCAAAAGATGAACTATCTTTCTTCTTGCAAGTAATTGAAAGCATAAATTTAAGACTAATTTCATAACAAACTAAGAAGTGTTGGTCTAAAGCCAAACTAACTTCAAGAACAACTACAAGTAAACATATAACAATTCTACAACTAGCTCTTATGTGTGGGAGTCTAAGCCTCCATCAAACTCTCTACCAAGTCTCCTACCAAGCACCCCTTTAAGCCTCCCAAAAGTGAGAGTATTTATAAGCAAGGAGGGAGAGCAAGAGAGGGGTGAAGGAATAGTGTATGCTACCCAAGTCCAAGTGAAAAGTCAACCATTTTGCAGTCAGTCTGTGGAGAACGTTCGAACGTGATATGGCATTTGAACGTTATATCTGTTTTTGCTTTATGGGCGTTCAAACATTTCTTGGCGTTCGAACGTTTCTTCTGTCTTTGGTGTATGGGCGTTCGAACGCCAGATGAGGTCTGTCCTTCTCACTCAAGTGGCATGTGGTCTTCTATGAAAATATTTTCCACACTCAATTCAAATCCTAATGCTTTGCACTCATCATCCTGGTCTTCAATCAAATCAAGTGGACGTTCGAACGTAGTACTCAAGTACCTTAGAGTCTTCTTTCTTGACTGTAACACGCCATGGCTCAGAGTTTGATTTTCTCAGAGTTCAAGTGGACGTTCGAAAATGATTTGGCGTTCGAACGTGGTTGCTTTGTTCCAAGCTTCTCCAATTTTTTTCTCTAATGTATTGGTGTTACCCTCAAATGTAATATTTGTTATTCTTGAGCTCTTCACTTTAGGACTTGAAACTCCATCACTTAAACTCCATCAAAGTACAATTAATCTAAAAAAGGCATAAAAAAATGCTACTTTTAAGTACTAATTAGCCACCACCACCATCGTCGCCTCACCACGACGACTGACAACAACCATCATCTTCACCCACCACCACCATTGTCGTCATCCATGGTCGTTACTACTACCATTATCATTGCCATCCACGGCTACCACCACCATCACCACGGTCGTTGCCACCCATCACAACCATCACCACCACTGTCACCCACCACCTCCCCCCATTACAACTAATGCTTAAATTTTTTTATCTCAACGTTATGTTTGTGATTTGATTTTGGATATAAATACAAATATATTTATTGTTAACCATTTTTTTATTACTCCATGCCTTTAGACATAGGTAATAACTAGTATATGTATATTTGATCAAATAAGGGCAACTCCAACCCAATCTCTATTCCCTCTTTTTAACTAGACAAATACTAAAAACACTCTCCAATTCACTCTTTATTTCTCATTTTACCCAAATGACTCTCCAAATGTAAGAGTCATTTTGCCTCTCCAAATTCTCTCTCTACCTTTTTTCTCTCTATCTCTCTCTATATATATTTTAATTCCCTTTAAATTATTGGAAGTCAGTAAAATTTGGGTGAAGTAGTTAACTAAAATATAAAACGTGGTTAGAGTGAATTTATAAAGTAACCAAAGTAAAGAATATAATATTTAAATATATTTCAGCTAGATATTTTGGAGAGCTGGGTTGGAGTTGCTATAACAACTAGACCCCCTCTTGTTTGGCAAATAACATAGGTCTCCCTTGTCAGTGTCATCCTTCTATTTTGCGTAACGTAAAATATGAAATGACTATAATGCCCTCTACGAGAACAATGAAATAACCATAACACCCTCAGCAATTTGGAGAATATTTTGGTCATCTTCTCCATCCAGTCATTTAATGTAAAACTCAGAAATATTTGAATTTTTTTCAAAAAGGACAAAATTATCATTTTGTTACTATAATGCAGAATTAAAATACGTATTCTATAGACCTCGTATGACACAACGGACTTCATCTTTAGATTCGTATCGCAAAATTTAGTCACCCTGTCAAATTTCGTCAAATTCGGAGATAGTCAAATTTTTGCACATCGTTTGAGGTGGCTAGGTAACAGATGACTTCATAAAGGTACCTAAATATAAATTTTATATAATTTATGTATAATTGAATAAATTTTTAAATAAAATTAATTTGAACTTAAATCGGAATAAAATAAATCGTTTGGGGCAAAAATAGACCCGAAAAAGTGAGAGACGTGCGGCGCGACTCAAGCCAAGTTTTTAAAAATATAAATAGGGGTTAAAATAAGATATTTCAGCAGAAATATCTCTATAACTTCAGCCAAAAACGTGTGAGGAAGAGAGAGAAGAGAAAGAGAGAAATTCAAGGTTTTTTCCTTCGATTTTTAGAGTTTCGTCGGTCAGAATTTGTCGAGCCAAGACTTAAAGTTCATTTACGTGACAAGGGCTACGCGTACGTACCAAGAACGAAAGATTTCATCAAAGATCCAAAGTGAAACTTTTGGAAAATCAAGATTTTTTGGCTTGGGGTTGGTGTTCTTGAGCTTCTCCACTTCATCTCACGCTCCAAGAGAGGTAGGGTTCTTTCTACTTTGATTTTATTCCTATCCTTTGGGTTGAAATTGTGGGCTGTTTTGCGTTAAAATTTTGAACTATTTTGGGTTGAAACTGTGGGCTGTTTTGGGGGACTATTTTGGGTTGAAATTGTGGACTATTTTGTGGATTGTTTAGGGGCTGTTTTGGGGCTGCTATGTGGCCTGTTTAGGGACTGTTTTATGGCCTATTGAGGGACAATTTTATGATTGTTTTATGGGCTATTATATGGACTATTTGGGGGCTGTTATACAGACTATTTTGAGGTTGTATTTTGGGTTGTTTGTAGGCTGAATGAAGGAAAGATGAGAAATAGAGAGAGGGGCATTGCGACCTTAACCCGTGATTGAGGAGGGTTGATGATGGAGTATACATAAATTAGTTGTTTGGCCACTAGTTTTAGGTTGGCTATACTAAGAATAGGGATTATTTGGTAACAAGATTAGTTTGATTATAGCTTGGATAAGGGTAATATTGAGATTTTTAAAAAATAAATTGCCTACATCAGTAATTTTTTGACGTTTACTAACGATTAAGGGAATTTGTTGTAGACAATCAAATGAGAAGGAAGTGCAGTGTTATTTGACTAAATCTCAGGGAAAATGGATGTAATTTAATTTGTTGGGTTGAACCCGATTTATATATTAGGGTTGGATTTATGTTGAACTAGTAACTTGATGCCTTAACCTGAGTACTCTCTGAATTCAATTTGGATTATAGTTTTTTAACTCAGGCCCAACCCAAAATTTTAAAATCTCAACCTAATCTTTTTTTTTTGTTGGGTTCGGGTTGTCTCGTCCAAGTTGCTCCCGTAGTTGATAAAAATACTCAAAAAATAATAAATAGTATAGCATCTATATGCAAATTTTATGCTCTCTATCTCTCTCTCTCTCTCTCTCTCGCATTGTCAGCCCTAGCCATCCAACCCATATTGAATAGTAGGGGTGTTCAAATTTTTGATTACCCGTAATTTCCTACCCTACCCGACACTATTGATTGCTAACTGAAAAAATCGGGTAGGATGTAAAAGATTTTTTGGTCTTCCGATTAAATTGGGTATGAATGCGAAATACCCATCAAATTTTCGTATTCCTACCCTACTCTGAATGGTATCAGGGTATCTGATACCATTCAAATACCATTCTGAATGGTATCAGAGTCATTTGAGAGCCTAGATAGTTAACCACTGAGTTATATTTGTTTCATCTTGTTGATAAATCTTTGATGCTTCAATTAGTAAATTTCTTTTAAGTCTTATCTTCTTTGCTACTTTAGCTTTGCCAACTAAGCCTAGAGAGTCTAGATTCCAGTGTAAGTCCTAGTGAGAGGCAAAACAGGAGAAGAAGACAACAAATCTAGAGGGTATGTGTATAAGAGAGGTATGTGCAACGAAGTAAAAAATTACAAGTAATTTACAAAATTAAAAAATTTTAGATTTAAAAATGAGTAGATTATTCAGATCTAATTCTATGGCTGACTCATCTAGATCTTCATTAACTTCTATACCATCAATAGTAAATGAAAAAGAACATGAATATCATGAGTCAAATACAGATGGGAGAGAATGAAACATTCCTCAAGTCCCAGTGAAAGAAATTTATAAAATAAGCTGGATTCCAACAGCTTTCAAGTCATAATTACAAGTAAAAACTTTTAAACAAGTTTATGCTCTAACAAAAGAGGAAGAAAATTTTCAATTATTAAGTAAAGAAGCTATGAAAAAACATAAATCAAAAGGATATAAATTTATCCACTTTGGTTAATTCAAGTAGCAATAAATCCATTAGTACAAGAAGAAGTCAATTCATCTGTCCCATTATGTTTATGAGATGCCAGATTCAAACACTATGAAACTACATCTTAGGAATAATGGAAGTCGGTCTTCAAAATGGGCCAATATATTTTAATTGTTTCCCAAAATTTACCCTAAGCCTTGATGATCCTATTCTGTTAACAATATTAGCCTAAGTATAAAAACTACAGGTCAATATGCTAATATGACAGAAGGAGCAAGATCATGTTGGAACCGAAAATCACAAGAGCCGTTGACAGTGCGTAAGTATTGAATATAAAAAATTTTCCTTTAAAACATACACGGTTGAATTAGAGTTTATCTTTGAGTTCCCTCAGGATTGATCTCATCTTAACACGAATGCAGAACAAAACAATGATTACAACTCGACGAACTTCGCGGCTTTCTGTCGTTTATCCCCCAACGTTAGAATCTGGATGCAGTGTGGGCTACCAAGACCTTCGAATCCTTGTTCTCTCTTTCAGCCTCCCTAAAAAACGTGAGTAAAGATAAGATGCTGAATTAGAGAACCTAGACATCTATATATAGGCTACGACAGAGACTCTAAGGAGAAATAAGGATCGGGCTTCCAATGAACTTAAGATTCCTATATTCAACCCAGAACAAACATCATATAACCCATTAATAATAAGTTAGTCTACTAAAGACTTATTATTGATCTCTTGTGTCTTATCTCAAAATTATATTCGAGTTCCATATTATTATATACTTAATAATCTCCCCACGTTTAAGATTATAGATTTCTCTATCAATTAAATAAATCACTGACAATTATATTTAATTGACTTCTTTTATTCCTTGAGGTCTTATCACTCAACTTATTTGTCATGTCAAATAATTAAATTCACATGTAGGGTTTGACATGAACAAAACTTATGAGCTTTCTCAATAGGATATCATTAACCCATTTAAATACTAGGACGTGGTTTCCTTTAATATTTAATTTTTATCATACAAATAACATCGTCTTCCAATTCATCGAGCTTATTGACCCAATATGAATCTCACTCTTTAATGAATTAAAGTGACAAACATTATATGCACGTGACAATTAAATATTTAGGGATTAAAAGCATAAGCAATTATAATAATCATGATGTATTTATTATCTTATTAAATCAATAAAAGCTAATAACCTCAACAGGGGTATGTTCAATGCACAAATTGTACTAGTGCAATAATCTGAGACATCAAACAATCTCTTACAGTCAAGACAAACTATACCAGAATACTACATTACAATCATATTGATGGCGTGTTTAATTTCATCTACGATTGTGAACATATACTCATATTATACAAGAATCCGATAATATGATTTTCTGTGCATAAGCCGTACTCTATACACTAGATTATCTTCAATGTAAAATATAAGACACACATGCATATCATATATAAAATATAATACAAACATTTTGCCCGTATAGATTCTCAATAAAATGGAAATAATTTTTTTTTTATTAATTATTAAAACGAGTTTCACTACCAAAAGCAAACTTTTAGTATACTACTTTATCAGATCAGTAGTACTTATCTATATGATTTATTACAAATGCATAACAACAAACTTAAATGTTCATGCATTAAAAAAAAAGTCCTAAAGATAGAACCTTGTTAAGGAAGTACTACTGAAGCAAACATACAAGTACCTAAAAGAATTCTATGGAAAGACGTCGAGCTTCCAGAATGCTGGATGCTTGAAAATGAAAGTTATAATCAAAGCACTCAAAAAACTTCAGCAAATTTGGAAGGTATCCAACACTTTCCTGATGGATCAATAAGAATCTCATTTGAAAGTACAAGATCTAACAGATATAGTAAATCATTTAGAAAATCACTTCACATTAATGAAGGAAGAAAATCTGAATCAGTACATTCTAGTTTAACTAGAAGAGATAAATATTTGACTAATGAATTAGAAAAAAGATTCCAGTTAAAAGGAATTGATACTTCCTCGTCACAAATTAGTAAATCATGTTACACTCCACAATCAAGGTTTCATGGATAAGAAGAAGATGATTTCACACCATCTCCTTCTGCTACTGACATAGAGAGTAACCCTCCAGTAAATAAACAGTTATTTACAATTAGTAAATCAAACGATTTATTTATAATTGATGTATATAGATTATATGATGAATTCAAGTCTATGGAAAATAAACCTAAAAGACGAGAATTTAACAAGTATAGTGATAGCAAACAACATAGAATATTTGGAAAATGGACTAAGTTTATGAATGAAATAAGATATGAAATCTATTTCTTTGATTACTTAGAAAATCATTACAAGTCAGTCAAAGTAGTAACAAAACATAAATGGAAAAAAGAAGATCCTTCTACAATATCTTCAGGTCATCCTCCTACAGAAACCTTATTAATTAGCCATAAGGATTCTAAAGTTAAAGACTCACCATTTAAGTTACCTTCAGGAAATGAACCTAAAAAAATAATAATTGAGCAAAATAACTTTACCAATCAATGTCTAACAACAATTAGATAAAATTAAAACTAAGATAGATGAAATCAAACCATCAATAAGTAAAAGATTAGAGAAATCTCTAATCCAGTTACTAGAAAATAGAAGCAGACTTGGAGTTTCAGTAAAAGATAGTAAAAGACTTCAAAAAATTGAAGAAGTTATTCAAAAAATGGAAAAGCCAGAACCATCACAAATAAATGCTATCAATCAAATCGATGAACAAATCTCTGAAGAAAGTGAATCTTCAGAAGATAGTAACACAAAAAGTTCTACTAATTTTGAAATAAAAGAATTAGAAGAACAATTTAGTAGTCAAAATCTTAACAAGTTAACATTTCCCAAAGTCAATCCAACCAGTACCACAAAAAAATGGTATTCTAGACCTACATCACCTAATCTTCAAAATGAAGAAAACAACAATAGCAATCAATTCTCAGTTCAACCAAATAAACTCTATGAATGAAACATAGATGGATTAAGTGAGCAAAAAACACTTAACAAAGTTTATTTAATATCCATGGTTATCAATAATTATATTAGCAATCTTGATAATACTGAACCAGAAATAGTCAATCTAATCATTTCTGGATTCGCAAGAATGTTAAAAAATTGGTGGGATACCTACCATAGCCAATAATTACAAGACAATATCAAGTATGTTGTTGAAATAGATGATGAAAATAATCCAATTTTTGATGAATCAATTGGAAGAGCAAAACTAGATGGAATTAACACTCTCATCTACATAATAATTAAATATTTTGTTGGAACACATAGTAACATAGCATCAAAAATCCATGATCAGCTAAGTAACTTAAAATGTCCAACAGTAAGTGATTTTAGATGGTACAAAGATGTATTCATCTCTAGAGTAATGCTCAGACAAGACAGTGACAAGTCTTTCTGGAAATCAAAATTTATCAATAGCTTACCTAATCTCTTTGCACATAAGATTAGAGAAGCATTAAGCAAACATAAAGGAATCATTGAATATGATTAGTTAACTTATGGTGACATTATTAGTACCATTCAAGAAGAAGGATTAAGAATGTGTATTGATATGAAAATTAGTAAGCAACCTCAGTAGCACCAACTCGCAGAAAATGCAAGTCACACAAACCTTACACTAGAAGTAAGTCCTATTATAAAAGAAGTAAAAAGAATTTTTCAAAAGAGGGATATTATGGAAAAGTAAGTAAAAGACATACAAAATCTTATAAGCGTAAAACTTGTAAGAAAAAGCTAGGAAAGAAAGATATTAAAGAAATTGAATGTTATAATTGTGGAAAAAAGAGACACATTAGCTCAAAAATGTCCACTTAAAAAGAAGTTAAAACAATTGAACTTAATCGAAGAAGATGAGGTTAAAATCCTAACCATCTTTAAGTTAAGCAATCTTAGCCAAAATGAAGAAGGTTCAAATGATTCCACTAATCCTAAAGATTCTTCAGAATATCGGTCAATTTATAGAAATTTCAATGAACTTTTTATTAAGCTAGGTTGTAAAGATAACTGTTGTAAAATAGTTAGAGTCTTAACTAAGCAAATTGAGGAAGAACATGTCCTTATAGATCTCATTAGTACGATTGAAAATCTAAAGTTAAAAGTTAAATACATTAAAAAAACTCAAAATTTTGTTTGTCAAAAAAAACATTATGCAATCTTTCAGTGAAAAAATAATAATTAATTTTAAGGGTAAACCACATAAATGGCCCCTGAACTTTTCTAATTTTTTTAAATTGCAGCCTGAACTTTAAATTTTTTGATTTTACCCCCTGAACTATTTAAATCATTTTAATCAACACCTTCCGTTAGATTTCACCATTAAATAATAATAAAACCCAAATGGCAAATGCAGATGGCATATATTGAATGTCATTTTCGGCATTTCACCTATTATGTAAGAGTTTTAGGCGTCAAAATTCCCTCTCTTTCCTATTGATGCTCTATTTTATTTGACTCTTAATGCTTTGTTCTGTCCAAGTGAGAGTGAGAGAGAGAGAAAGAGAAAAAAAATAAGCCATGGAGAGAGAAAATAATCCATGGATGGGTATTGAGTTTTAGACATTGTGTTCCTTAAAGAAATCAGGTGTTAGGTACTGTTGTTGGATGTTGGGTACTGTGTTCCTTAACGAATTTGGGTGTTGGGTATTAGGGGTACTATGTTGGGTAGTGTTAACTTTCTCCTACAATTTCTCTTAATCAAACTTTATAGAACAAGTCAGTGAGGGAATGGAAAATCAAGAGGCTTGGGCTTTGCATTTTGAATTATCATTTACTTAGATGGAGAATTGTGATAGGAACACTGCTTGTGATCCTATTGGTCTGGAAAATTCATTTCCAATAAGAGTTTTGATTCATTGATGTCTTATAATTACTTCTATATTTTATGGTATATGGTAAAGATCTCAGCTTTTGAATCAGTCTTAGGTACACCAAGAAAGGATGTAGCTTTTCAAGCTTATATGTTTTTATTTTTGGGTCAACTGGTGTTACAAATTTATTTAGTTGTGAGCCTGTAATTTTATTTAAGTTGTTTGGATTTGGTATTTTACTATTTTTCCTACTTGATGGGTTTTGCAATTATTTGGTCCTCCTGTAAATGAAATTGAGTTAGGTACTTTTGTTTTTTGCTTTTGGTTTCTTTAAATGTTCTATAGATGTTTTGTGATCTGTTTTTATAGTTTCTTCTCTGTTCTGACATTTGGATAGTAAGCATTCATGACTTGATTTTCTCTCTCTTTGGCTCTCTCAATTGGACAGAACAGAGCATTGAGGATCAAATAAAACAGAGCATCAGGAGGAATTAGAGAGAATTTTGGCGCCCTAAAACCCTTACACAATTGGTGAAATGTCGAAAATGACCTTCAATATAAACCATCTGCATTTTTCATTTGGGTTATCCCTATTTAACGGTGAAATCTAACGGAAGACGTTGATTAAACTAATTCAGGGGATAAAATCAAAAATTTAAAATTCAGGGTGCAATTTAAAAAAAATAGAAAAGTTCAAGGACCATTTATGTGGTTTACCCTTGAAATTAATTAATTGTTTTTCACCAAAAGATTGCTTAATGTCTTTTTTGACAAACAAATCTTTGAGGTTTTTTAATGTTTTTAACTTTTAACTCTGGATTTTCAATCTTACAAATGATCGATGAGGACATGTTCTTACTAAATTTGCTTAGTTAAGACTCTAACTATTTTACAACAGGATGAACTTTTATCTCTTTGGATCCTGAGAAAACTTTCACATATTATAAAACCTATACCTAAAAGGAATGATCCTAGCAAAATTTTATATCAGTCTTTGTATAGACAAAAGTTCATTTCAACAAAAGATTGGGGATCTCACCCTTCTTTACTCAGAGATCTTCCATGACATAGCAATAAATTTAGCTATTACGACTACAAAGAGTCATGATTTAAATTGATCCTCTATCAGGATAAGTCTTACACTCATTCCTAGTTCATACAATTCAACAAGGAATTCAAGAGCCAAGTTCCTTCTTGGTTTTTACAGTGGTGGCAGGTTCATGACTCCATACTTGAAATGATTCCAGTAGATCTTCATGATCAAGTTACCTATTTCTCCTCTTGTTTTAAGGTTAGTCAACATGAGAGTTAGTTTCTAATATTAGTATTATTTATAATTAAATATAAAGTCCCTTGGATATGCAAGTGGGATTACAATGTCATAGCAAATACAGTTGTTCGGCAATATTATGTTAAGTGGTGGCCAAGGTTCGATCACAGCCGTATTATTGCCCAAGTTGAAAAAGAGTTCCTAGTCTAAGTTCCTACTCCAGTCAAGATTAGAGGAACAATTACCAGTACTCCAGCCAAGCATGTTATGCCAGCCCTCAGAGGGTCTTCACTAGAAGTCTAGGCATTACCAGCAAAGCAAATCAAATTCTCCTCTAATGATTCCAATAAAACACAGAAGAATAAGTCATCCAAACTTATTGAACTAGCACAAAAATTGCTCCAGCAAGCAGCAGGTCAAGAAGATGACAACTTTTCTATTTCATCACAAGCATCAGTCAGCTGGTTTTTGGATCCCTTCTAGGATGTCCAAGACTCCAATGATGCTTATGATTTTTCCAGTCCTTGATTCACAACACTATGTATGAAAGACTTTAGTCACTACTTTCTTCACCCAACGAAAGAAAAGATGTCTTTTGTACAACCCGATGGAATCATCTAGCAATAAGGCTACTTTCCTCAATAAAGCAACCATTAGTCAATCAGCTTTTCCACCGAAAACAGATTCCAAGCCAACATCAGAGGCCCAACAGTCACATGCTCCTACCTAAAGCCAGCATTTACCAAAGTAAAAGAGATTCACTTCAACTTTTCCACAGAAAAGCAAAAGTGAAAAAACATCTCACCCAAGTAAAAACAAGTTACTTGAGTTAAAACAACAACAAAGTCAAAAGAGAAATCATTTCAAAAATTCTCTCCAGAAATCTTTACGCTTATAAAAGAACTTCAATCATCACAATTAAACCAAAGCCAATTGGAAATACAAAACTCTCTCTCTCTCTCTCTCTCTCTCTCTCTCATATCTCTCAATGTATCTAGTTTTCATATGAGGCAGCAAGAGATCTTCTTCCAGTAAATTATTTGTAAGTTAATTTCAATAATTTAATTTTAGTAATTTGTAAGTTGATTTGAATGTATTAGTTTTATGCCTTCTAAAGCTTGCATATATATTTCATTTGTGGTGATCTATTGGAGTAGTTATGAATTGATTTTTGATGTGTTTCACATGACTTAAACCTAAAATAGTTGTTATTGTTGATGTTTATGCCTTTGGTTTTTTTGTGTTTTATTGTAATTGTTTTAAGTTTTAGTATTATTGGTTTATTGAGTTGTTAAATTGGTACAGATTACTTAATTGAATTGTTAAAATGATCTAAAAATTAATAACTACAAAACGTATTTACCCGATTAATTTGGACGAAATTCGGATTAGAATACTACACTTGATCGGATAGGGTAGGCTAAGAAAAAATTCTTCTACAAAATATCGGATACAAAGATGAAAGACCATATTTCTTACACTTAGGGTAGGGTGAACACCGCTATTGAACAATAATTTGTTGTATTTGCCCCACACAAAAAAATAAAATCTAACTTTGACAATAATTCAAGTAATAAAAAGGCAAAATAAATACTAGAGTGAGATGTTGTACAAATGATGGGATGAAATCGTTGTCATTTTTGCTCTAATTACATCACACTGGAACTAACAATGCTTCAGTATTGTATCGTTCCATTTAATTAATTCATTAGGGACAAAACAATTCATCCAAAATTCCAATATACAACACCTAAGCTAACTTGAAAAACGAAGTCGAATTCATATTTTTTTGAATTTCCCAAAAAAATAAAAGAAGAGAAAATCGCGACTCAATTGAATTAGAATAAATGTGGCGTTGGTGATATTGCTGTGAAGCCCATTGGGTGGGAGGATTTCCTGATATTCACCACAAAAGAGAAGTCCATTAGCCCACAAATCAAGTACCAAAAATACTTAGAATGAGAACTCAAACAAGCAATAAAAACATTGAACCAATTCAGAAAACACGATTGTCACATGGTATGAAGGGCTCTCAGCCTTATTTTTTACCCATTTTCGACCTTTTTTTTTACCCATTTTCAACCCTTTGTAACTAGGATCAAGCCTTAATTGATCTTCAATTTCAATCACTCTTCATTAAAAAATCAAAAAGCATTTTTTTTCCCTTTCTTTGTTATTTCAATTCTACCTCTATAGGTATAAAATAGCAATAGTTAATAGAAATGACAATCGAGTAATACATAATCTTGCTATGTATGCAAATGTTATTGATCACTCATTTAGTTGGAAGTAGCAGAGTAGATCCCGAGTGTGTAAGATCGTTTCTTTTTGTAGATATTTCATACGAATAAACAAATTTTTATTTATTTTTTAATTCCCTCAAATTTATATATGGTATCTTTATAGAGGTAAAATTTCTTTATTTTTGAAAGTGAAATTTACCAGTACTCGTCCCCATAGTCGTAAGATGTGGCCTTTGATTTTGCCCTTGAAGATTGTTTCTTCTCCGATCTCATCGTCCCTTCGTTGTTCTTACCCACGTCGGGGACCACGTTGTCCTCTGAAATCACTGTAAGAGCTGGTTTCCATTGCTTTGTCCTTCGCGATTGGGTTAACCGCCGCCCACGACTGATGTTCACACGCACCACTCCTTGCTGCTGCGCCACGGCGGCAGTCTCCGCTGCTGGTGTGACTGTGGTGCCGCCACAACATGACCCGAATCCTTCGATGAACTTCATATGTAAGATGGAGTTCCGAACACCCTCTCTCTCTCTCTCGGGTGTTTGGTGAAACGGAATTACGTGAAGCTCTTTTTGGTTGCCATGGAGGACGCTGTCCTTATATAGGAAAAAATATTGATTGCAACCCTCGAGTCATGTCAGCCACCAATCAATAATATACAAATAAATAAATAGACTACACAGTTAATAATTATTCACCGATGTAAATGGATAATTATTCACTCTTTCCTTATATAAATCAAGAATAATATTATATATCTTAAATTCGTATTTTAAATGTATATCTCAAATTAATAAGGATGATTGGATCAGTGAGCCGTAATTAAAAAAGTTAATAAGACCCACGTATCCAATCATTTCAGTTCATTTGGAATGTATATTTGAAATACAAATTTAAGATATAAAACATTGTTCATAAAACAATTATAAGTAACTCATACCTAAAAACATAAAATAATATAAATGACTTTAAGAGGAATGTCGATAATTGATAGATAAATCTATTTGAGATTGTAGAATAAATTTATTAAAATTTGTCACATTCTAGATTATATATAATTATCCAAGTAAAATTTATTTTATCTATTTACTATATTATTATTAATTAATGATATTATATTATAATAATGACATAATAACACGACACGATTGTATTAAATATTCTCCCCCGCCTTTATATAGACAAGGGATTGGAAGTTTTGTTACGTGGCTTTTTGTGTCTTCTACATCCGAGATAGGGTTTGTCCTTGGACGCTGTTAGCTGGACTGCCGGTTTACCTTATGGTTAGTAGTTGGTCCCAGATTGGTTGTGTCATTGAATTTGCCGGACTTGATTTTCCTTGGAAATATCTGAAGGTTATTTTGTTCCTTCTTCTCAATATTTTTTTTGGAGGAGAAGAATCTTAGATGAACCATTAACTCAGACAATTTAAACTTCATTTTAATTTCAAGGATAATTTAAGCGATAACATAAATGAACTATAAACTTAGATATTTTGAATTTGAATTTTAACAACTCATCCGGGTTAGGCCATAAGAGAATTATCCCTAATGAATGCTTTCGGTGTGGATGACATGTTTTTGATCAAATCAAAAAAGAGATTAGTTAAAATGTATGTAAATTAAGTTGAACACCTCTTATCGTTAAATAAAAAAAAAACTTCATTTTGTAGAAGTAGTCAGTGCAAGCTGATGAAGATCTTGATCCAACTGTAGAAGCCATTCCTTTGTTAAATGCTTTGGTGAGAATCCTTTCACAAGTAAGGAGGCTGCTGACTGATTCATACAGCATATTGTTGATTGAGCAGCGAGCACAGGGTTGAGTAATACGCCATTGCTGAGCATTTCTTACCTCATCGTCTTCATGTGTAGAAAACAAATTATTTTAATTAACTCTTATTAAAGCTGCAGGTATTAGTGCCAGTATTTTTTTTAAAAAAAAATGAGTAAGGTTTTAAGGTTTTAAGGATTATTTTGAACCCATCTCTGGGAGAGTAAATTTTGAATGTTGCAGTCACTTGCAAATTATTGATATCAATTAAATTAATTTAGAAAAGCCTCTTATGTCCGAGGCTACGATCGTCTAGGTCCAACCAACTACGCTACTGTGCGGTTAACTGGAGTTGTTCTTTGACAATGTCATACGAATCACTTTGATAGTAAACAAGACCATTAATTCTCTTTAAGACAGTAGCTAGGTACATGTGAATGATTATACAAGTGAATTCTCATTAGGGGTGTAATTCGGGTGGCTTAGAAAATTAATTTTAAGCCCACAACTCAAATTATAAAACCTTCAACCCTAACTTAATTTGAGCCCGACTTTCAATCTGAAATACTCAACTTGAGTATTGTCCAACTTAATTTGTTAAATTTAGGATTAAAATCGGATTACTCAATTTAGACTCAATTTCGGGCTAAATTCGGATTAAACCCGATAAGTATAAAAGAAAACCTAACATTTCCACCAAATTATTGATCTTGGTTTTTGTTAAACAGTTACTGATCAGTAGAGAAAATGGTTAACCTACAAGATACAGAGATGATCCAAGGAATGTCAACATTTCTTGGTAAATTTCATGAGATGCTTAAGTCAATTTGACAAGATGGACATAATGGAAGGAGCTTTTTTGGGTTGTGTCATGTGTGAGACACCCCTTTGTATAGGATTAATTTGCATAATTATTGGCATATCTCTCCAAGAGATACTATAATTTGGGTTGATCTTTAGGGATGTAAGAGTAACTATTACGTTGATTTTCACGTAGGATCATGATTAAAGCGACGACTACCAGTGAGATGAGTTTTTCTTAATTAGTTTTGATTGAGTTCCTTTGACTTGAGCCAGTGTACACATCGAGCAATTTTACTATGCTGAGCTAAGCATAATTCCTCCACATTAATTCATATTGAATTGATGGGACATATAAAAAACTAGGGCACCTCTGTTCAATGTTTTTCTTTTATTCTTTCACATTTTTAATTGTTGAATAAAAGTGATGATACCAAAAATTAGCTAAAGTTAAGCTCGGTTCACTAAGCTTGGACCCCACAACTCACGATCATTAGTTTGGGGTGTGCAGGTCGAGAATCTTCAACAACGAGACTCTCATACACGCAATGACAACTACAAGTACTACTTTTCAGAAGACTATGTCACGCTTAGAGAATGTAACTGTTATAGTCAAATATTCTGGCACATAGATTGCAACAGCCTCAAGGGAAAACACGCCGATTATCCTAGAAGGATATTGTTTACGGGAGAATCACAAAAATCATGCAAGACAATCACGTAGGGGAACTGTACACGATAAATAACGGACCAATCCCTCACATTTGTAATCAAGCAATCATCTGTGCATTTACTCTGTATAATTTCTTTCCCCTCAATTAACAGAAAACTTCCCCTGAACATGTGATTTTATTAGAGCGAATTAACTAAGCTTTTGAATTAATGAATCATTATAAATTCTCTATTTATTCATCTTCTGTCTTCTGATTGAATCGATAACCCAACTCCCAAGAGCATAAAAACTCTGACCGGATATTCCAGTGACCCCCAAGCCTTCAAGTAGTTCACCCCTATTCAGTTGACCAGAGCACACCATCAGAAAGTAATCTGAATTATCATTAGATTATCACCCACAATCTCCCTCTTTTATGTTGCCTTTTTAATGGTGGGGTCAGAAAACACATATGAGGCTGAAATATGAAAGAAAAATCTAGAAGTACAAGACGTTGAGGAGAAGGAGAAGTGGTTCATTCAAGTACATGCCCACTCTGGAGGGAAATGCCGACGCAGCTCAACCACAAAATATTAATGGATACTATTAAGTATATTAATTTCAACTCTGTCTTCTCACCTCAGAACTTTTCATTTGAATGGCCATTGTGGCACTGCTTCTTCATTGGTCTAGACTCTAGAGCATTCTTTCAAACCATCATTCTAGAACGAAAACAATCCTTCAGCATACTTCTGACAAACCAATATAGCTATTCCGGTGGCGGTCCCAACTTCCCTATTTGGTGAAATTAAGATCATAGTGCCCTAACCAGTCATCTTTTATTTGGTGCGTGCGTGCGACAGATTATTGATTGAGTTGCGTTTGCGTAGTGACATTGGAAGACAATGAATAGAACGTTCAGGAGAGTTGTGTATGTCTCGTTGCATGTCAAGCACCGTCACTTAATTGAATGGGCTCCTATAATAGATCGGTACCGACAAAAAAAAAAAATTCGATACTATACCTTCACAATTAATTATTTTAATAGATGTTTTTTATAATTTTTGTAGGTCATTTTATAAATAAAAATTTATGATTTTTGTAGGTAATTTACTACTTTTGTGGGTGTTTTTATCGCTTTTTGGACACAAAAAAAATCACTTTGTAGATATTTTTATCACTGTGTTGATAACTATTTGCACAACTTTTTTTTGATACTACAACAGTGGTAAAAATACCAACAATTATGATAAAAATATCAACAAATATGATAAATAGAGGTATTATAGCAAAAAAAAAAAAATCAATACCATTGACAACTCCTAGACACTAATGCTCCGTTTGGTATGATGTAAAATAATAAAATGAAAAGTTTGAAAAATAAATAAAACATCATATTTGATAAGAAAGAAAAATAGGAAGAATGAAAAAATAGATGAATTAACTTTCATTCCAACTCACCAAAATCAATCCCTCCAAAATCGGAAGGAAAATGGATAAAAGTTAATTATTTGTGTTGAGATGTATCTTATTTGTCTATATATCTTTTGATATATACATATATTATAAAAATACAATAATGAAAATTTAAATTTATATATATCTTTTCATTATTGTATATGTATATCATATATATTATAAAAATACAATAATGAAAAATATGTTTATATATGTATTTTAAAAAATTTTAAAAATAAAAATAAAAATTTTAAATTAAAAAATATTTTTTCCATCTTAATTAGGAGTAAAAATTTTTAACTCAACGCGATGACATGACTCAAACTCGACAAAAATTTTATGACATAATCTTATTTATAATTCGACACAAATTTGATTATAACTCGACACGAACTTGAAAATGATTGACACACGAATAAGAAATATAAACGAATCATATTCAGTTCAAACCGTCAAACTCAAAATTGACACCATTAACCCGTTTATTTTAAAATAAACACTTTCTCTATTTTCTCATTTGTATGGTAACACAAAATTAACATGAAACTAAAATGTTTAGTTAATATTATAGACATAAAATATTAATTATTATTATTATATTTATTTAAATTAATTTTTAATTTGTAGAAAAAATATGAACATAGATTCAATTAAGTGAAAATATAATATTAGCATTGAATTTTTTATTCAAAGTTTATGTGGGTCAACGCGAATACAAACACGAACATGATACGAAAATAAATAGGTCAACTCGACACGACATAATTAGTTAAATGAGTTGAGTTA
>CM042197.1:8382476-8401967 GCA_023539305.1 Ilex asprella
GCTCCAAATTTGGTCCCAAAATTTGGTCACCCTAGCATTACTCTTTTCGTTATGCTGGTTCAATTATTGCTTATGCTGGAAATCTCTCAACACCGTCAGTCCACTCTCAATAAATGCTGCTCCTTTTAACAGTGTGAAAAGCTGGTAGGTAAATCAAGTCTATAGTTTAGGAGGTCAAAGTATCATTTACCCATGTGGATAAGTCAGAAAATTTTCTTCGGAAAGGCTAAGATTTTTTTTGACACATGTAATAACCTAACTGATAATTTTACGCAACTCTTTAAAAAGAAGAAGCGGAGAGTTGCGTAGAATTGCCAATTAAGTTATTACATTTGTAAAAAAAAATAATATATGACTGAAGCGCCTGTGTGCGTGTGCCCCAGATGCTTTCGGCTTGGGCTTGGTCTCGGGGATGCGCTATGAGGCGTCGGTCCCTAAGACCTAGCCGGGGCTGGGACTTTTCACATCGAGAAGGCTAAGTTAATTATACAAAAAAATAATATTATTTAGACCTAAAATATTGACCTAATTTACTAATATAATGATACGGCTGTAGTAGAACCATTGGATCAACACCAAATTTTAATGCCTGATGGCCCCCACAGCCAATCCAAAAATCATAGTGAATTAGGTCAACAAATTAAGTCAGTAAATTAGGTCCCAATAACATTACTCTATTAAAAATAGGTTAACCAAACTATATTACCATAGAAAAAAAATTAAAAAATTGTGAGTCTCTGACTAAATTATTTATACACAGACATCAAAGGTTAACAGTTAACACTGTTTTACACTACTTTACATTCGGAAAAAACACTGTTTTACACCATTTTTTCCTATCAAATTTATTTTCACCCTAATTTTTTTAATCAAATTTTTTGGTATTTTGGTCGAATGGTACTCTTTACCTTGTAAATTTTTTTTCTTTTTGAGGTCAATGGGTTAAGTGTCTCTCTGAACTTCCTCTCCCCAGAAAAAAAAAAAATGATTAGTCAGATGTTTATGAAATTCACTTACCTTACCTAATGATCTTAAATGTATTTGATCTCGAGAGTAAAGTTTAATTCAAAATTCACATGAAATTCAATATGATTATACACCCAAGTCATTCCGGTTTTACTCTACACCGTAGACGAGAACTTAAATAGCATTGTGCTCTCATGCGATGGCACGTTTAGATGAATGGGCTAGCGGTCTCTCCAAAATATAGATGGGCTTGGAGGAAGAAGTCTTCTTCTGAGATTCGGCGTCAATTCGTAGCTCTCAGACAACCACGCCACCAACAGCTCACACTAGCTTTGGGGTTTTGTCGGGTGACGCCGACGTTGAATTCGAGTCACCATTGCCGCCTTCTATCAACGGGCCATCCCTCATCATTCTTGCTACATAACCCACCTAATGAAATCTTAGAATCCACGTGTAATGAATCAAATCCTGAGTGTATGATTCGTATTGTGTAGTTGTGCTAGGTCGAACTTCAAACAACTCAAACGCCTGTTTGGGTTGTTTGAAATTCAGACGAACTTGGGATCGTGGATGTAGGCAGAAATTTTGTCAAATCACGTAAATATTAGTATTCTTTTTTTTTTGTGTGTGCTTTCATTATTTATTTATTTATTTTCTCGTCATCGCATTAATCAATTTGCTGCGAGTATTTCCCAATATAGCCAAACTTTATCTCTAAAGATCAACTCAATTAAAAAAGATCTATGGGCCGCAACCTAGAGGCTAGATGGGAACACGAATGTCAAATAGAACTATCAAACAAGTGAAAAATTAAAAATTAAAAATTCAACTACAG
Organism: Ilex asprella; assembly: GCA_023539305.1. Classification (NCBI taxonomy): domain Eukaryota; kingdom Viridiplantae; phylum Streptophyta; class Magnoliopsida; order Aquifoliales; family Aquifoliaceae; genus Ilex; species Ilex asprella. The sequence continues at coordinate 8,384,278 of CM042197.1, forward strand.
TAAATATGGAATAAATTTGGATTTGAATCTAAATAATTTACTAAAAAAATATTTTTTATTTGATAGTTTCGATTCGTGATGAATTTGATTCAAATTAAATTTTGTCCCATTGACAACTACTCCCTTGCACAATTAGATTTGGATATCCTTTGTAGCTTTGGTATTTGCTGAGGATTGATACACATCGTTAGGATAGGATTTTCTTTGTAATCTGTTTGTCTCCTTGATTTCCTCTTTGCAGTTGAGCTGTAATCTATATAAGTAATGAAATATCTGTTAATCCCTTTTGAGGTAGACAACACAAAGTTACGCTGGTCTAACTTTGCATGGTATAAAAGCCAATTAATTCCTTATTCACAATGGGTGATTCCCCTTCCATCACAGATCCAGTTGGGGCGCAACAAGCGATTGAGACCCATTCTATGTTCATCACTCAGACAGCCCCACAATTGAGCTCGTCTCGCCTTCTCTTTTTGGTGACGACTATGGTACATGTGCGCGGTAATTTTCGCACAATAGATGGAAAAGACAAACCTCTTCCTTGGTGAACTAGTGTTTGTCAAGAAAGTCGATGATCTTGTGGCAAATGACTAGCTAATATGGCCAAAGGGGGTTAAGGAGTGGTGATGAATCATTTCAGGGGTTGTTCGGCTGGTTGTAGGCGGTTCCTGATACACAGAAAACAAGTTAGAAGGGCGTCAGAGTGTTTTCTGACGTATCTTCTCCGACGATAAAGTCAGTTCTTTGAAAAAGGGGCAGAAGAAAGCATTGTTCGGTGTTCTTGAGGAGTGATTTTGCTTACCTTTGCACTACATTCTTGGGAGCTATTTATACCCATCAAATGCTCATTATTACTGAGGGCCTAGATAGTAGATAGTGTCCAGACATAGGGTAGTGTGCCCCCTACTTTGTCTGGGGGAGGACCCCATTATTAATTGCTCGGGAGTCCAAGCAATGAATGCTCTTTTTTCAATGTAAATGTATTAAATGCGTGGATCCTGGAGCATTTAATTCACCTTACTTGGGGCTTTCCCAATCACTGTGGACGTCCTATCAGCTGAGGATTCTTTAAATGCTTGCCTGAAATTGTCGTATGTCAGTAGGAATATTTTTGTCTATTCACCCCTCAACCTGTACTTCACGTCACGTGCCTAACTTGTCTTGTGCACTGCCATTTTGACTTCGTTGGGGAGAGATCCCTCATGATCTCTAGTCTAGCTTTGAGACTTGTCAGCTGTCAATCAACAACCCTCCCAGAAGCTGAGGACACGTGGTTGCCGAGCGGAGGTGTCCTCGGAGTTGAGGACATGCGCTTGTCATGGGACAAGGGGTACGTCGACGCCGAGTGCACATGTCAGGTAGAGTCAATGGGGCACCTTGAAAATCTGTGGACTCATGCTTTTATCAGGGCAAAAAACGTACCCTCGGCGCCGAAGACATGTGTCTTTGACAGAGCACAAGGTGTTCCCTCGACGCTAAGGACACGTGTTGGCAATATACTCTTTTCTCAGAAGCGTCCCATCAGTACATAGATTCGTGCCATCACAATGGCTCTTCAATCCAAGAATCTCCCAATGAGCTTCGTCAATGGGAATGGTGCAATGATTTCGTCAGATCGTGGATTCTAAAGCCTACTTCCAATGATTTGCGCAATAGCATCTTGTATAAAGAAATTGCACATGATATCTAGTTCGATCTCCAGGAACATTTTTCTCAAACAAACGCTCCAAAAATATATCAATTGAAGCAATCGATTATGTCTTGTAAACAGGAAAATTCCTCTGTTTCAGCCTACTTCACAAAACTCAAATCTATTTGGGATGAACTCAATTCATTGACTCAAATTCAGTAATGTACGTGTGGACATAATAAAGCTATGGCTGAGTGACTTCAACAAGATCGAGCTATGGAATTTTTTCAAGGACATCACGAAAGGTACTCTGTCATTCGAAGTCAAATTCTACTCATGGAACTATTTACAAGTGCCACAAAAATATACTCACAGGTTTGCCAAGAAGAAAAGCAGCAGGAAATTCAGTCAATCTCTTCCATTATGCCAGACAGCGGAGCTTGCAACCAAAAAACCAGATGGCCGATGGCCGGGACAATCCAAACATTCAATGGGCATTAAATCGACAAGTAGGATTTGATTAGGACAATCGTAAAAAAAATCAGCTTCTTCTTCACTATGATCACTGTGGACGTACTAGTCACCCCAAGACAACTTGCTACAAAATCCACAGTTATCCGCCAAGACAAAATGATGGACCCTCCACTCATCAAGTGAATCACACACCATTTGCTACACCTAAAGTAGAAGATAAAGCCAATATTCCTTCTCCCTTGATCACTCGGAAACAATATGATGAACTTTTGGCCATGATCTCTTGAAGTAGCTCAACTTCTAATGCAAACTTGGCAGGTATAGCACTTTGTACATCATCTCAATCTACTTGGATCATTGATACGGAAGCGACTGATCACATGTGTTCTTCTTTATCATTATTTTCTTCTTATAAGCCTTGTTCAGTCTCTTCTCATGTTCAATCACTTGATGGGTCTCATGCCCTAGTCATTCATCTTGGAACAATTTGTTTTTCTGAAGAATTCAAACTTGAGAATGTCTTCTACATTCCATCTTTCTGGTTTAATTTGTTATCAGTCACTCAACTCACCAAAAATCTTTAATATTCTATAACTTTTTTTTCGTGACCATTGTGTTTTTCAAGACTTGTCTGCAAAGAGAAAGATTGGACTGGGTAACGTTTATGAAGGCTTTTACCATCTCCGGCCTCCATTAGGTTTCTTTGTTTACTGGATTCTCAATTATTGAGATTTGGCATTGGCTTGGTCATCTATCTTCCCCTCGTCTACATTTAACTAATGATTCTTCTTTTATTTCCTTTTTGTATAATTAGCTACTGTCATGTGTATTGCACGTGAATTATGTGAGCTACAATGTGAGTTTTTTTTTTTTTTTATTCTATTACTTTTTTAGATTATGAATAAGAAATTAATCAAGATTTTGTAACATGGTAAGTTTAAAAGAAAGCCTTGTTCTAGTTATAAGAAGTTTATATAAATTAAAAAGAACTATAAAAACACATATATTTGGGAAACAGTTTATAAAAAAGTATTCGTCATTCCTGACTTTAAAATTGAATACTCTTGACGACCTTATACATTATTCATATATATTGTGTTTTTAAGAAATATATACACACAATAATATAAAAGTGCTCCTTTAATATTGCCTGGATTAGCTCTCGAAAAGTTAGCGCGGTGACACTCTTTTTCTTAATGGTTTAGGCATTCTAATGTTTCTTTACCTTCAACATGTTTTCCAAGGTGTGGTCGAAACTCCCATCTCGTGATGAGGCCAGCTTGAGGAGGCCCAACTACTAGTTGTGTAGGAAAAAGTTGGATCCAAATAAAGTGAACGGCAGGGTGAGGCACGGACTAGGTCGCTCTCTTAAGATGATTCGCGCCCTTTTATGATATAATCACAGCGCAGAAGACAACAACGCGTAGTCTCCAGGATACAACAGCACAGCCTATAGACTGTAGCTTCACTCAGATCTGCATAATCGAATGAAGCAGAAGTTTCACACACACCTTTGAATATTGCCCAGAAACTTATACAGTAAGGTTGATATTAGATGATATCTATATGCTGAAAATATATACATATAAATATACAAATACTACATGTTTAATTGACTGTAATTATTTCTATACTTAATTAGATAATAACTCAAAATATGGCTGTTGGAATACTAGCCGTTTGGAGGTTTTTGGTATTCAGCAACTGAAGTTTTAAAATAAACACTCTTAATTAGATAATCTCCTCCGCTAGTCCCTTCCCCTGCGCACGTGAGAGTCCCAAGACTCTTTTTAATTCAAAAGTTAAATAAAACTAGTCTATATATATACTCAAGTTTCTTTGGACTTTTTGTCGATGTGGGATTGAGTTCCAACACTTAAAAACACTCTTTTAGTTAAAATATTCTAACAAGTTGTGGGTCCTTCCGTCCATTAAACATCCTCAATATCTTTTAACTTTTTTTGAAGAGTAATGCTACATGGACTTAAAAATTAGACTTAAAAAATTGACTTGATAATCTCAATCATTGAATAGGTAGTAGGTCCCAATAAATGCTGGGACCTATAGTGAAATCAATGGTTGAAATTATCAAGTCTTGTTTTTAAGTCTACTTTTTAAGTCCATGTAGCATTGCTCTTTTTTAAATGCTACAACTATAATTATCAATTTTCATAAACAGAGAGAAAATGGAGACATTCGTCTTTCGTGAACTTGATTTGGGCTCTTGAAATGACTTTGTTTATCAGATTATAGCTTAATAAATTGCAAGGGTGGTTGTCTTGTTAATGCAAGAGATCAATGTCATATAAATTTACAAATATTTCTTGCCATGACATATTGGAAGCAGAATTACAAAATAAATAAATAATAATAAAATAAAATTGAACAACACACAACGTGAAGTGTTGAACATCAATCAAGCCTCGCACCATACATTACAAAACTATTACTATTTTCGGTACCATGTTAAAAAATAATTTTAATTAATAGATATTGATCTAATATATTTATAGTCATTAATTGTAAAAATAATAAAATTAAATAAAATAAAAATTTATATGTGTCAATTTTTATTGTATTATGGTTTTAGTACCCAAATCAAACTCATGTCAAACATATCTAACACTTGCACACTACTTATAGTCGACACTTGCAACACATGAGGAAACCACTGGTTTTCTTCTATGGCACTGTTTGTCAATTTTTAGTGTCTATAAAGGTTTTTGTTCAGTCTTTCTCTGTATATAGTATTATTGGTCTCCTAGGTATTTTGACCCCAAATTGCCTTATTGTTGGAAGTGGTAGAAGCCTTGTTTTGCACATGTTCTTCTTCAAATTCCGACTTGTTAGATTATCTTACTCTTTCTATTGACAATTGAACTTCTTCTTCTCTTTTTTCAATTTTTCCATTGAGGAGAACGGATCACTCCAAAGAGAGAATAAAACTGAAGTTTTTGGCTAAGATTTATGCTCATTATTCTATAGCAAGGAACTATAGTTGTATATTTATGTGAGACGGAGAGTTGAAGAGCTTTAATTGTTTTATGGACTTTTGGAGTTTTAGTAATATCAACAGAGAGTTGAGGAGTTTTAAGTGTTTTAACGACTTCTAGGATTCTACTAATATCAAACATTAGACAGTTTGGACTTTGGAAATCATATCGTGACGGTCTAACTTCTCAAAGTGATGCTCTTACAGGTTATGATCCTACTGCCTTTTCAAATTTAGCAAACGAATAGGAAATGTTGTGAGTGAGTTTCAATGATCGAGGGAAGATATCATCGAATTGATAGATTTACAAGGGGAGACTTCAGAAATTGATGTTTGTTAATTCACTTTTTACATTGACTATAATCTAAATGATGAAAATTAAAAGGTAAAAGGATAGTCTTGTGGTTAAATATTTTGTAGATTATTACCATTCAAAAGTTTTTCTTAGTTGTTGACATTTAAAAATACTATAAATATAAACGTAGGTTGTTGGAGGAAAACTTGGATATTTAAATAATTAAAGATGTAAGAGAATCTCCAACCCTTCCCCTTTTTTATACTCAAATTTAAATTTGAAAAAATCACTCTTAACAATCTTCTCCAACCCTATATCCAAACTAATATCAAATTAAGGGAGACTCATTTTTTTACTCAAATCAAGGGAGACTCAAATTCTTATCCAAATCTTTAATGGCAAGGTTTCACCATTCTTTAAAGATCGATCTGAATGAATCATTCTTTCCACGGAGGTAAATCCAATAATTATATTTTACCTTATTTTAAATTTGAGTTTGCTCTCATTTAAATTTGAGTTTATCCATTAGAGCATTTATATATTACCTTCTTTTAAAATTGAGTTTGCTCTCATTTAAAATTGAGTTTCTCCTTTTTTTTTTTTTAATTTTGTATCAAATCAAACTTTTTACTCAAATGTTAATTCAAATTTGAGTAAAAAATTGACTCATGTTAGAGATGCTCTAATGGTGGTAATTTGGATGATTAAATGCAAAAGGACATATTAGTCTTTGAATTTTTTTTAAAAGAAAAAAATATCAAATCAAATTTTTTTCATGTTAAGATACTTTTATTAATAGTATAAATTAAGTTTGTGATGTATGTCTGCAAGTAAAACAAACTCGTTTGTCTTTTCCTTGTAGTTCTATTGGTACTATTAGGCATTTTCAATTAATTCACTGTGATATTTGAGGCAATTTTTTCCAACCATCTCTCACTGGAGCTCGTTATTTTCTCACCATCGTAAATGATTTTACTCGGTGCACTTGGATTTAACTTATGCATGTGAAATTTGAAACTAGATTGATTTTATAGTCATTCTTTACCATGGTTAGAACAAGATATAATTTTACAATTCAAAAACTTTTTTCGGGAAATGGAGGTGAATTATTTTCTCAAATTCAATAAATTTATTTTGGCAATAACCATGAACTTCTCTCACATGATATGCAATTTTTTTTTTTGTTAATCATGGGGTTATTCACCAATATAACTGTGTTGCTATTCTACAACAAAATGGAGTCGTAGAACAGGATCATTGTCTTCTTCTCAAAGTTGGACGCACTCTATGGTTCCAAGCTCACTTACTTTTGACATTTTGAGGGTGAAAGTGTTCTTACGACAACCTATCTCATTAACAAACTACCCACACCTCTATGGTCTGGTAAAACTCCACATGAAATGTTGCTTAAATCCAAACAATAATATTTTGTTTTGCATGTTTTTGTGTGCTTATGTTTTTGTTCATAATCACAATGTTAACCATAAATTTGATTAGCGTGCCAAACTCGGAATATTTGTTGGTTATTTGCAGAGATGTTGGGCTTGCATAAACTTACAATTTCTTCACAACATAACTTTCATTGTCCTTATTTATGTAGGAATGTAAACAAAGGACATAAACAATCCATACTTCTAATTATTTTCAGTTTACATGTATGTACACCTATAATCATGATCGTATACTCTTTTTGGTAGTGGTGGTGATGACCATAGATTTTCTACTACTGAAGTTGGTCACCCAGAATACCAGATTCCAAATGGCTTGTCCATCTGTACAATTGAAGATTTTTCTTGTTACAAAAGACTCTTAAAATATTATTGTTGTAAACTTTTATAACTTTGAGAGTATAATATCCTCAAAATTTCTTTTCTTTTTTATTATATTCTTTATATTTTCTTTTCTTGTTGGGAACTAAATAGAAGATCTTGTCGAAGAGTGCTACATTGATCAGAGATATAGAATTACATATGAAGGGCCAACAAAAACTCAGATTTCTCTTCATGCTGACAGACCTCTTTAACCGAGTCCTTTGTTCACCACTGCAATGTTGACGTAAAACATATTGCGAGATGGAGCATGCAGTTTATTCTCCTTCTCATTTCTTGTAATTTTCATCGCTACACCCAATAATGGCCCAATCCTTGGAGTAGAGGGCGAAAGCCGTGGTTATATTTTGTCTACACGGTTACCATGAGGTGTTTTGTTTAGGTAAGTCCATGTTATGGTGAATGCTATTCTATTAGAACTACAACCGTACCCATATTAATTGAACCTAAAGTCCTTGCCAACTAAATGATATGAAGTCAACAAATAGGAATAAGAGGAAACTAGACAATGAGAAAAAAACAAGGGGGGTCCCATCAATAATCATTTTATGTTTTTTCATCCAACACTTTGTGAGGTCATTGCTGAGGCATGGAATGGAACTAAAGAAGTTTGGAGATGATGACGCTTACAATGATTGACGATGTTTTACAGGAGAAGGGAGGGGAGAAGAGATTTTTTTTTTTTGCACAGTAGATGAAAAAGGGTGAAAGGAAATGGAGATCCAAGTTAGCCTTTCACCCCTACTTTGTATTTTTGTTTTTTTGGACCATTTTTGCTTTAAATAGGTACAATTGTTACCTCCACGAGTCATGTAATAAGTTAGCATTATGCAATAACGTAACTATCATTCTAATGTTAAAATTTCTCGAAACACATTACTTCTTATGTTATGTTTTCTAGAATTCTAACCGACAGTTCTCAATTCTATATTTACCCAAAATAATTTTGTCATTCTAATGTTAAAATTACTTGAAACCACATTGCTTACCTTGTTTTGTTTCCTGTGGTAACATTTAAATTTCTAGAAACATGCTTATTTTCATTTGTTGCAACTGGAATGTCTTTGCAAGATGTCAACAGTCTGACTAATTTTTTCTAAAACACTTGTGGGTTAACACTGAAAAAGAAGCAACTTTCTGTTAGTGGGAAAATTGGGGAGAAGTGGATTTAAATGGTTAGTGGACTCCTTTTCCATCAATGTTGGTAGTTTTTTTTTTAATTTCATAATTGGTAGAATTTATTAAGAAGTTGAAGCCTTTTCCATCAGCGTTTGAAGTATCTTTAACAGATGTCTCCTAAACACAACTTTAGGGAAAAAATGATGTCATGTTGGAGTTCCATAAGGATGATACAACTGGGGCCAACGAGATTGCTTACAATTCCTACTTATGCTTTGAGAATGACTTGTGCTCCATATGCTTAAAAGGGGGTATATGGTCTATGACTTGGAAACCAAAACCATTAACACATTGCGCCATGCAACGTTTCATGAAACCATTTTCCTTTTCGCGATATAACTATATTACTCACTTCATGTGACACCCCAAAATCTGGAGTCCGTTAATTACTCATCTACCCGCAGAATATTTGTGGATACCGAGTAACTTGATATCACGCCATTATGACCCATTTACCGGGGTCTTTAATTTAATAAAAATTTGGGCAGAGTCTCTTTTGTACGGAAAAATTCTACCTAAAACACAACATGTGCAATTATACGATCATATGACCCATTTGAGACCTAATATAAAACACTGACCACACCGGATCCATTTATCCATACTTTTGACACCCCTAAAACTGGGGTTCCTATGTCGATGTATGAAGTGTGACATGACGTATAAAAGTGTAATATGGTGTGTAAAAGTATAACATGGTCTGTAAAAGTGTAACACTACCATGCACCACTATGACATATCAACACATCACACCTATGCATCAAACATAGTTAATATAAGTTTAAATTTCAATCTTTTTACATACATTACATGCCAAAATTAAATTACAAGTCTAGTTTTACAAAAAAAAAAAAAAAAATAGATTAAAAACCACAAGTCGGCTTTTCTTCAACCATGGGGCCTCGATTGTGAGCCATTCACCGGCGCATACCCCGCACCTGAAATATTTTCCCGTATAAGGTGAGCCACGCTCAATAGAGTATCTCCTACAGAGGCTACTCACTAACCTAAGTGCATATGAAATGTCACATGCAATTTTACAACAACAAGCATTCCAAACAAGAATATGCAATTCAATGTTAGAACTCTACCATGCCATGCCATGCCATGAAATGAGATGAGACTCACTCATGCACTTTAACCCGAGTCCTCACCGACTCCCACAACACAATGCAATGCACTTATGTAATGAAACTGTCATTTGACGAAAACCTATCTAATGATTGTTTGAAATAAAAGTTATGTTTGTATAAAACCAAATTATTGATGGATGTTATCCATTGAATGGATGTTTTTATAAATAAAAAATTGTGTCTTTGTTGGACAACGGATTTTGGTATCACAACTGCTGTTCCGTACATCAACACACTTTTTCGAAATTTCACCTCAGGAGAGTGTGTGAACCAAGTAGCAGGGTTTTGGACCCGAGGGAGAGTCTAGCCCTTCTTGCTATACCCGACACAAGTTTTCCATGCATGCAACTGTGTGACTCAATCGGATCTTCAATCCAACTTTCTCAAGCCCACCCATCAATCACCAAGTATGGTGTTTGATTAAACCATGCACACCCACACTCACACTCATGCATAAAGCGCATGAATGTGATGCCTCCGTACAAATACAATGTAATGAACTATTACAATACCAATGTCATGCACCATATGTAATGAGTGTCATATGAACCACTTTAACCACATATCATGTCTCATATATCATGAATGTCACATGGGTCAATTTAACCATACATTTTAACATGTATCATGGACAATTATATCGTATGCATATAATCTCCAAAAAATCATTATAATGTCAATATGAACAATGTCAACATATCCCATAATCAATTATATAAAAACATATAATTTTCATGATCATCATAATGCTAACATATCATTAAGCATACATCAATATGACCTTTCAAATTGTAAAACACATTACAAGCATATGATTTCACTTTACCACATTATCCAAGCATGTTATTTCATCAAATAACAACTTCAATCACTTAAGGAATTTTATCAAACACCTTCAAGGCACTACTTATGTAAACACATAATCATTTCCAAAATTTCACATTTCTCAAGAAATTACATTAAACAATTTTTACATACACACTTTAAGATAGAATTTATTCTACCCATCTTGAATACCCCATTTCACCACTTAAACCACAATAGGAAAGTGATTAAAATCTCTAACAACCTACCCATCTCATATAGACATCATAGGTTGAAAATAAACCTAAGTAGGAGAAAATCCTACCTCTTGAAGCGTAAAATACCCATAAAAAACTTCAAGAACAAGATTCAAGCCCAAAGCTTCGATTTCTCCAAAATCTTCTCTTTGGATTTTCAGCGAAATTCCTCATTCTTGGTGTGATTGTGTAGCCCTCATCGAGGAGAATACTTTTTATTCTTGGTCTAAGTTGATTCGACCAAAGCTTGACTCTAGATCACAAGAAGAAAGACTTGAGAACCCTTGTTTTCTCTCTTTTGCTCTCTCTATTTTCTAACGTGCAGACCAGTTGAGAACCCAGCAAAAAATGATTTGAAAAATCAGATTTTAACACCTATTTATAGTCCCAAAACCCTTGGCTCACAATGCGCCACACGGCCTCTACTTCCGGGTCCATTTTTACCCCTAAACGATTAAATTTCGTACCGGTTTAAACTCAAATATTTTAAAAAATATTTATCTAAATTATTTTTTAACTTTCAATTTTTTTTTAAAAAATTCGTTTTTGGGGTCACTGGACGTCCGTTGCCTCAAAAAACATGAAAAATTCAACTATCTGGGAATTTGATGTAATTTGACAGGGTAACTAGATTTCGCGATACGAATCCAACGACGAAATTCGTTGTGTCATACGAGCTCCAGAGAATATATATTTTAAATCCGCATTCAAGTGACAAATTAACATTTTGCCATTTTTCAAAAAAAAATTAAAATTTTTATCGGATTTTACATTCTTCCCCCTTAAATGAATTTCGTCCCCAAAATTCACACACATATACACATACAATCACATGCATATGCAACAGTCATTTAATATTAAATGACTATAAGAAAGTACCCCATCCTCGAATAAGAAAGGATAATTGATACGTATAGTGTCTTTGCATTCCCATGTCGCCTCCTCCACTCCCCGGTGCTGTCATAACACCTTCACTAGCCTCACGGTCTTACCTAGCTAAACCTGGTCCCGATTATCCATGATAAGTACTGGTCCCTCCTCGAAGGTTCCACCCACATCAACAACAAGCTCTCCCTAATAAACCACATGAGTTGGATCTGGAGTGTATTTTCAAAGCATGGAGACATGGAATACCGCATAAGCACCCGATAGGTTTGGTAGTAACGTCAACCTGTAAGCAACTGTACCTACCCTCTCGAGTACATCGAAGGGCCCGATATACCTCGGCGACAGATTTTTCCTCTTGTCGAACCTGACCACTCCTCTCTTAGGCATCACCTTCAAGAAGACATGATCTCCTACCTCAAACTCTAGAGGTCGCCGCCGTTTATCGGCATAGCTTTTCCGTCGGCTCAGAGCCATGAGAAGATGCTTCTGTATAAAGTCCACATTCTCAGAGGTGTCCTTAACCAAATATGGACCTGTAGAGGGTCTATCTCCTACCTTCATCCAACAAATAGGAGATCGACAAGGCCTCCAATATAGTGTCTCATAGAGTGCTATCTGGATACACGTCTGATAGCTATTGTTGTAGGCGAACTCTACTAAGGGTAAATGCTCCTCCTAACTACCATTGAGATCTAGGATACAGGCTAGTAGCATGTCCTCTAATGTCTGAATGGTCCTCTCCGAATGACCATCCATCTAGGGATGAAAAGTAGTGGTCATCATCAACTGTGTTACCATGGCTCGCTGAAAACTCTCCAAAAAATGAGCTGTAAACCTAGGATCCCGATTCGATACTATAGATACGGGCACCCTATACAACCGGACAATCTCCCGTATATACAACCTGCAAAATTTCTCTAGTGTGAAGGTCATCCACACTGCCAAAAAGTGAGTCATGCCCTCGTGATGTTCGTGGCAGAGTAACCCTGCTACTCTCTGGCGTTCAACCTTCACTTGCTGACACGCGAGACATCGATTAACAAAATTTTCAATATGTTTCTTCATCCCATTCCAATAGTTCCGGTGATGAAGGTCTTGAAACATCTTCATGCCATTCGGGTGTATAGCAAAACGGGAGCAATGAAACTCCCTAAGGATTTTCTCTCTCAGCTCCACAGACTAGAGAACCACAATTCTTCCCCTATACCGAAGACTACCATCCGAGTAAATGGTCCAACCCTCATCAGCTGTCCCTGATCATACCCGATCCAGGATGGACAACACCTATGTGTCCCGCCCCAAGGACTCGATCGCTCTGCTTAGTAAGGAAGACATAGCCACCAAAATTTCCAAAGTACCCTGAGCCTGCCCCATGTAGCGTAGCCCGAATTGTTCCACATTTCGAGCATCTGCTACTCCCAAGAAGTCACACTAGCCAAGACTCCCTGTGACTGCGTCAGCCACCATATTTGCCTTACCGGGATGGTAATGCAAGATGAAGTTATAGTCCTCCAGAAACTCCATCCACCTGCATTACCTCATGTTGAGGTCCCGTTGTGTAAAGATGTACTTCAGATTCTTATGGTCCAAAAATACCTCGAATTGCTCCTCGTATAGATAGTGGCATTAGGCCTTCAGGACAAAAACAATGGTTGCTAATTCTATGTCGTGCGTAGGGTAGTTTTGCTTGTAGTTCTTTAACTGCCAAGAACCATAAGCCTCCAGGACTTCATCAAAACGCATCCAACTCCATCCTTAGAGACATCATAATACACTGTGTACCTCTGTCCCCCATTTTTGAGACTATCAGAATAGGAGTTGAAATAAGCCTCCTCTTCAACTTCTGGAATACCTTCTCACATGAGTCATTCTACTCAAACTTGACCTCCTTCCGGGTCAACTTGGTCATAAGTGCAACTAATCGAGAGAAATCATCAATGAACCTCCTGTAATACCCTGCCAATCCCAAAAAACTACGTATCTCGAGGACTGACTTCGGACTCTCCCAATTCATAACTGCCTCAACGTTCTCCGAATCCACGGATACCCTTGAATCGATACCACGTATCCCAAAAATTTCAACTAAGTCAGCCAAAATTCACACTTGTTGAACTTGACATATAACTGATGGTCTCTCAAGGTCTGAAGAACAATCCCCAAGTGACCCTTTATGCTCCTCCTCAAACTTGGAGTAGATCAAGATGTTATCAATAAAGACTACAACAAACTGATCTAAGTAGGGTTGAAACACCCTATGCATGAGATCCATGAATGCCACCGGGGCATTCGTCAATCCTAATGGCATCATTGTGAACTTGAAATGCCCATACCGCTTTTCGAACGCCGTCTTAGGGATATCTTCCTCCCTAACTCTTAACTAATGGTAACCGGGGCAAAGATCTATCTTGGAGTAGACCCGTGCCTCTCTTAGTTGATCAAACAAGCCATTAATTCTTGACAAAGGGTACCTATTTTTGATAGTAACCCTATTCAATTGTTGATAATCTATGCATAGTCAAAGGGTCTTATCTTTTTTCTTTGCAAATAACACCGGAGTGCCCCAAGGTGAGGTACTCTATCTAATGAACCCCTTGTCCAAAAATTCTTGTAATTGGACCTTGAGTTCTTGTAACTCAGCAGACGCCATCCTATATGGAGTCATAAAAATGGGCGATATACTAGGATGCAACTCAATAGTAAAGTCTACATCCCTATGTAAAGGTAATTCTAGTAGTTCCTCCGAAAAAATATCCTCATAATCACACACAACTCGAGGTAGACCCAACTCATGACTCGCTTCGTCCTCTAGGGTAAGGCTTGCTAGTCAATCCATGAACTGTTTGTGCCATCTAGAATCGTACACGGCTTTGGGTAAAGCATTGTGCTTTTCCCCTTTAAACTTAAAACAAACACCATTTGGTGTGTAAGCAGTGACCCTCTTATGATTATAATTAATGACGATTCGGTGTGTTGTCAACCAATCCATTCTCAGGATTACATCGAATTCCGACATGTCCATGACCCTAAGATCCATAGTGAGTAGAATCTTTGAGATCTCCAACTCACAACTCCGACATATCTGGTCAACCCTCACCCTAGCACCTAGGGGAGAACTCACATGCGATAGCTCTTCTAAGGTTTCAACTTCTAAGTCTAAGTCTTTCACACAAGATGCGAAAATAAAAGAATGAGATGCACCAGAATCAAATAATACTCTTGACCATAAGCGAGAGAGTAGAAATGTACTATGTATCATCGACTAATCTGTTGGCTCAGTCTGAGGTATCATGGTGTAGACACGCCCTTGGGTCCCTGAAGTCTCGGCCTGAGTCCTCGACTTCGACCCATACCCTAGCCCATCTGGCCTATTTGCAGAGTCCCCGTTCGTGAAGTGGTAGGCACTTGTGCAGCACCCTGGGACTAGTACTGACTCCCCTGACCCAAGGTGTGGTAGGGAGGAACAAACCGAGTTTGTAAATGTCCTACTGATGACTAGGACTGGGGTGTCCCATAACTTTGAGAACCCTGCTTCTGAGGGTAATCCCGTTTCATGTGTCCAGGATGGTGGCAATAGAAACATGCTCTCTGCCCTGACTGGCTAGAAGCCCTGAAGTGTCTCCCACCTTGGGATGATTGACTCTGACCTTGACTTTGATAGCTACGGCTCTATTCCTGAAACCCTCGCGGAGTAGAATTCCTCTACTTCTTCCCTAAGCTAGAAGAAAAAGGTTGTGTTTCCTTCCTCTTATCTTTAACACTAGCCTCCCGGATGTTCCGTGCGTCATCCACCTCTCTCTTAATGGCCATAGCAGTCTCGACTATCAAGTCCAAGTCTTGCAGGAGAAGACCTACAATTTTACCTCGGATGGACAATTTTAGGCCATCCTCAAACTTCCTGACTTTGGTCATGTTTGTGGTCACATACTCATCGGCGAAACGGGCTAATTTAGTGAAATTAGTCAAGTATTTGAGCACCGTTATCGTCCCCTGTTTCATGTCTAGGAACTCCCGAGCTTTTGCATGCCGGGCAGATGCCGAGAAGTATTTTCTCATGAAGAGCTCACGAAACTCTTCTCATGTTGTTGCCTCCAAGTCCCTTGAGGCTTTGACCCAATCCCACCACACTTGGGATTCTCCCTCTAGCTGGAATGCAGCTAGCTTTATCTTAGTGACACCGGAGGTGATCTCTATAGCCTCTAAGATCTTGCCACTTGTCAAAATCAATGATCAGCTACCATCGGGTCCCCTCCTCCCATGAAGGTTGGAGGATGGTGTGCCTTGAACCTCTGGGGATTACTTGGCCCTCCTTGGCTCACAGTTGCATTAGCCCGTACAATGGTGGCAACCGCAACACTCACTTGTGCAATGGTAGCAGTCGCAGTACCAGTAGCCTCTATGAAGGTTTGTTGGTCAAAGGCCGGTGATGCTTGGTTGTTGTTCTGCCCATCACCTCGTCATCTTCTTCCTCGATTAGCCATCTACATATGTCAGATAGCAATAGAGTCTTACATAGTATCCCAAAATGGGGATCAAGTTTAAACTTGAGATTTATCTCATTGTTTAACTAGTAGAGCATGTGCCAACCACTAATAGACATCAACACCCCGAACCATCCGTTCATTCTTTTTCTAAACTCCCAAGGTTATGTTTTCTAACCCTAGTATTCATCTTTTCTATATACCTTTCTATCATGCATATAAATCACACAAAACACATAATAGATAACATGTGACAATTAAAACACATAACATGAAATGCACAATAAACCTAGATTCACATGACTTTTCCCATTGATCTGGATTTGGTAGTTTCAACAGGTTATAATGTAATTAAACAGGTTTCTTTGTCAAGGCTCTTTTAATGTATTCCTCCTTTCCACTTTTAGGAGAATGTGACTGATTTGTTGTTGCCCAACATTAAGGTCAAAGTGATTTTCACTTCATTACAATACACAACACACGATTATTGTTGTTTTACAGGTCGTTTCCAAAAATGTTTTAAATAATTTGAAAAATATATCTATGCAAGTAAACATAATTATTGCAACTGTTATGTTTTGAGAGAAGAAAGCAAGTGCCCACAATAGTAGGCCTAATGAAGAAATGTGTAACATTATGTTTAGTTTTTTGGTTGTTCTCTAACATTATGCCTACCATTATATTTGCCAAAAAATCGGAGTTCGAAAAAATTAGTTCAAGCTCTTAGTATACAATATTTCATCCTTCAAATTGTTCACGTGCAACGCACGTGAACATCAACTAATATATTAAAATATAACAATAATCAAAGCTCTCTATTAGTTAATGCAACATACACTAAATGTAACTTAAAAACATATTAAATATATGCTACATATACTATATGTAATTTGAAAACATATTACATATATTTTTCCCCCTTTGGCATCATAAAAAACATGAAGGCCCATCACCAATTATTTGCCAAGAGTAGAGAATAGATAACATACACAATATTATTATATTCGGGTCATTCAATGAAACGTATATAGAAAATTAAGAGGTATCATAAAATAGCAATATCATTTATTAACTGTAAGCACTCATAAAGATTCTCCAAGTATATGCCTCACTTGTTAATTACTAAATCAATATTTATACATAATTTCACTTTTATGGACCTTTTATTTCCTAACCTTATTCCCATGAATACATGACACCTAGTTCTCTTCTAATTGTGCAGAATATATCCTCATTCAATGGTTTTGTACAAATATCCGCTAGTTGATTTTTCTTTCTTACATGAACATCTCTATTTTACACATGATCTCGAATAAAATAACGTCTAATCTTAATATGCACATAATCTCGAATAAAATTACGCTCGTCTAATTTTACAATCGATTTACGATGGAACTCAAAATAGAAACTTTCTTCTTTCTTCTTTCTTCCTAAATTGAGAAAGAAAGTCGGCTGTATATTGACATGGTGATCGAATTGGACTGCAATAAAGGAAAACCAATTAGGTTGGGATGCCGATATCTGAGAGAGAGAAAAAGAAACGTTAGCAACATACAACCAACTAGTTATGCGTTTCTGTACATATGGTTCATTCGTATTGACCCAAATGGTCTCTAAGTTATGCGTCTCCATTTTCAAATAAGCAAAGCCAAATCTAAAGTAGTGAAAAATTTAGTATTTCTTTTCAAGGTTCTTCAACATGAAATGAACATATATATATATATATATATA
>CM042197.1:8402367-8414402 GCA_023539305.1 Ilex asprella
CAGCAGAATATATATATATATATATATATATATATATATATATATATGTAACATTTCATGCCAATTACGATGCCAACATTTTCGGATTATACTTCTTTTTAGCTAAGAATTATTTTTCCTGATGATATTGGAAATTAGTTTTTCGATACCATAATTTTACCCGTGATAATACTTGTCTTTAAAGTACTTTTTTCTGTTGTTTTTGTATTAGTAATAACTCGATATTTGAAGGCATTCTATAATATAAAAAATAGAGCATTGATGGTATAACGTTTTTATTTTAAATAGTAATTTATTTTTATTTTTTTAATTACAAATTTTGAAATTAAATTGAACAAATAAAAAATAAGAGAAAGGTAAGGGGGAGAGATAAGAGAGTGTTTGGCGGTAATTAGTGTGGTTGTCTGGAATTGGAGAGTGTGATGATTGAGCTGTCACATTGATAGCAATGTGAGATAATATGTTTGAGCGAAAAAAAAAAATTGTTATGAATTTTCTATCGTTGGATCAAAGTAAATAAAAATTGGATCAATCTTGACTATAATTGTGTTTTTATAAATTAAGAATTCAACTTTCTAACTATATATATTAAATATGAATATTATTATTGAGACCTAATTTACTAACCTAATAAAGTAACAAGTGATAGAGTTCCAATTAAGAAGTCCAACATGTATGGTCACAATAAATCTATCAAACCACGTCACTATTATTTTATTATATTAGCAAATTACACCAAGTTTTTTATGTATTCAACAAGCAAATTGATCTATTAATAAAGGGGAAGTAATACATTGATATGCTCCTTCTATGTTGGTAAACTCATCCGTCGGTTTCGTCAGGAGAAGGTAATTAGGCAAAGATAGATGAACACTCATTGGTTTCATTGGGAATAGGCACCATCAGTAAAGCAACAGAGATATTTTCTAAGGCTTATATTTTCTAGGCCTAAAACAAAAATAAAGAATGGACCACCTCTTAAACTGATACCATTATGTGAACATTTCTAAATCAAACATATGTCTACCATTTTCTTGGATGTTGTAAGAACTGATGTGTGTGCTTATCTAGATGTGTGTGCTTACTAGATACTTTCCAACAATTGGATAAAATTCTTTTCAAAATTTGGACAGCAATCAATTACTAATGGGTCCAATTTATGACCAAAAAAGAAATTCAATTTTAGATACATTGGTATTAAAAAGAAGCCTAGACATGCAAGAGAAAAAGATTGATGAACCTTAAATTGCACATATTGGTACCCATATGGAAAATTATATGAAAGAGAACATTACTCAAGAAAAACCCAACTAACCTCAATTTGTTATAGTTTCATTAGTGGAATGGTCAAAAAACTTTTGGGTTGAATACCTCACTGAAGAACCAGCATTCAACACCCTTCCTTTGGAGGACAAGAGCCAGCCCTTGATAAATTCCCCCTGCTCACAGACCATGTAAAGAATCCACTATTCTTAGGCCATTCAACACTCGAATTCCTCACCAACTCCACAACATTAGCTTTGAACAAACTGTGATTCCCCCCCAAAATCATTAGTCCCACACACAATGCTATCAACTGAACTCAAACTTTCATTGAAGAGTATAATCATACCTCAAATAACACCCCATAGAAAAGTCTACCACCATGAATCAATCTCTGAAATGCAAGGCATCTGAGAATCTGAGTCTTGCACTGTGCAAACGTTGGCTTTCAACCGCCGGCACCTATACAAATGTGAATTGCTCAAGAATGTGAACTGCAAGGTTTCACAGAAATCTAATCTCATGGAAGATTAAAACCCAAAAAAAGGTTAGATGTCTTGTACTGTGCAAACGCCTGGAAATCCTTATTTTCTTTTAGTGTCCTTTAATCTGATCATGAGTATTATAATGGAAAACTTCTGATTCATACAATCACTCGCTAATTGTGTCCATTGGTCGATTTTTATGTGGATATGGACATTGGTACCAAAGTCAGTATTCTAATCTGTTAGTGTGTAAGTAGCTCAAGTATTGTAGGAAATACTTAAGGACTCATATGTACTAGACCGAGCGTACTGTCAATTTTTAGGCTCGGGTAGTAATAGGTTGGACTTGGACGTGTCTAATGACCACTGCACTTTGAAAACCTTCGTATACATACATGCATGTAATTAGTACTTGAAGAAGAAAGTTCTTGTAGCTATTTATACTTACACATAATATTTTTATTTGAACTTTAGATTGGCGTTTTTCTGGTTATGAATTTTATTAGAACTGAATATGATTTTCTTGGACAAGAAAACTGCTAAAATAATTGATACTATTTTCTCATAAATCATGTGATATAAAAGAATGTCGAATAATAAGATCATAATCAACTAAAAGGGTACATCAAATACTACTATGATAGATGACAAATAGAATATTTTTTTTAAAAAAACTATTCTTGTGGTTCATTTCAATTTTTCCTTTGTTTATAGTATATGTGCATATTTTTTTATTGATTTGAGATAATTTATATTGAAATTTTGAATCAAAAAAGTATAAATATAGTTCAAGTTGTTGGTGCGAATTTATATACATAAAATTTAGCCCCTCAACATAAAATTCTGCTTCACTCACTAGACTTCCGTAGGGAAACCTGTGGTTGGATTGAATCTTTCCCGATGGAAATGTCCTCTTCCCTCAATGAACTTGGCTAAACACCAGACGCATCAGCCATAAATAAGTTGAATACACTTTGATATCATACAACTGATACTGACATAACTCATTAACAGCCCTAGTACAAAGACTTTGTAGCTCAGACGTCCTTCTTGAGATTAACTTATATGATACATTTTTTTATGTGGAATCCTCAGCATATGCCAACTTCTACAGAGATTCAGAGAGACAACATAAACAGTTAGGTCTTTTTACCACATAAATTGACACCTTTATGGATTGAAGCAACTTAGAAAGTATTTCATTTAACCATAAGTCAATGAAGGATGGAGCATTTAGGATTGGAGAGTTGCAAAAATATATTTGTTTTCTTCGGTATCTGTATTTATTAAGGACAAAAGGATAAAGATTTATTGAATTTTTGGATTGAAGATTAGGCGAAAATTACTATGCTTGGCTTTGGAATATTAAAGACTGAGTGTTTTTCTTTGTGTATGTTCCCAATCACTAAATTTACAAAAGAGAATTGAAAGGGTTTTGGATTTTGTTTTACTTGTGCTTCGGATGTGCTTGGAGCGGAGCGCAGTACAGAAACTTTCATTCAAACTGTAAGAATTCAAGTTATGTCGATTCTTCCATTTGTAGTTGTTATTGTGATAATAAAATTAGTGGCATAATATCTTCGTGTTCATGTATAACTAAACAAGAATTTATGAACTCAAACATTTGGAAGTCAAAGAAGAAGGGAGGAAGCAAAAATCCACATGTTTTGAATTCAAGTCACCTTGGCCATGTTACAGTACTCAGGTTTAACCGAGTTGCACGATTTACAGGTGATGGCATGAATGTAAGATTTGCGCAGCAACTATAACTACGAAGATGATTTCATGTTACTTAACACAAAAGAGTTTATCAGAAATGATACTATTTTTTTGTTAAACTCAATAATGGGGTTCCTGTTGGAATTACTACAATATGAAAATTGTCCTGATACCACTTTGTTGGAGTCAAGAGAACTAGAAATAAAATAGAAGGAAGTTGAGGAGGATATAAACACTCAAATAAAAAATAATTTGCATACAAGTTGATTACAATCACACACTCAACTTGAACTCTTTGGTTTCTACTCAACTCTACTTACTTGATATTCTAGGTCATGTACCCTATTTATATAGGTCATATATATAATCCATAATATTACATTAAGGTACCATTACTCTTACTAATTTTAGTAACCTCTACAATATTAAGACACCATTATTTGGGAATTAATACCACAATAATACTCTTGTCTTCCACTACTTGCATATTATTTGCCCACTAACACACCTAATTAACACACCTTAATATTATAATAAACTCTAAAACAAGTTTATTTTTCAACAGTTCCTTGTGAACCGATTACGATGCTGTCTCCACAGAATGGGGTTCCTTGTGATGTTCCTCTTTCCCAATTCCATGAAAGGAACACAATAAAAAATTGTCCCTACACTACAGAAGGAATGCACAATCTAGTTCACAAGATTTTTACTTTGTACTTGGCGAAGTGACAAATATGTCCTCTGTGAAGCAGACTACAAATTACAGTAAGGTGTGTTTTAAGTGAAAATTTTCACAGTTCTTAAGTTTTAGTGCTATATAATCCACCCCCTTCAGCAAAATTTCTAGAAATGTACCAGCTACCGAGGATTAGTCAGGTGTCGAAGAATTGCATGAATTCTTTTAGACAGTAAAGCTAGATCAATTTACAACTTCTTTGGCATAATCTCCTGAGATAAGGTCTGTCAAGTCTCAACATGTCCATTAGAAAAGCAGTAAATTTGAATTTTTTTTAACATACAACGATTTATAAATGTTTCAATTCGTATTAACTTTGGATATTATTAAAATGTGTAAGGTAAGAGCAAAAGGGAGAGCACCTACGGAGGTTTAGCGGAGATAACGGATAGAGGGACAAAAAAGAGAGCATCAAAAAGTAGGCATGAGAAACTATCGTGCCTTTGATAAGACTTAACCCCTCAAACCTTCTATTTGCAAGTACCATCACGGGTGGCGATCGACTAGGTCCTTAAAAGTCGAATACAACGAATTAAACACCATCAATCTGGGTCCTTAAAAGTGTGAATCATACCATATCATACAGAAATAAATGAACCAAATACCATGAATCGTTTTCTTTTGTGGATGTGGGTGATAACTCCCTCAACCTCATTCGAACCCAATCTTTAAATTATCCTTATACCTTCTACAAACAATTTTTTGAGCTCCACAAAATCTAATATTTCTTTTCGGTTAAATAAGATGATTTCATTAATCACGATACATCCAAAAAACCAAAACAGAGGGAAGGGCAGGCTAACCATCTGATTTTAAACAATCCTGCCATCCATACAATACAACCAACCTAAAGGATAACATATTCATACAGAAGATCCACACAAAATCTTTTATTGCTTCCTCCATCTGGATATAACTTATCACACAATTCCTTCCCCTATAACCAATGAATGGTCTCGTGGGAACAACTTTGATTTGAAAGGATACAAAATATAGAGTGTTTTTTTTTTTTTTTTTTGTAAATATTCTATGGTTATTAACCTGTACAAGAATGACACTCTAGTGAAAGAACTCAATCTGTCCTTTTGTTAAGAGTGCCATTTGTCTTATGTTGTGGCAGTATATTTGCGCACAAGCAATCATTTTGATATCTTATATATAAAAATCATAGGTATGGAAGGATGGGAATGAATGGTAGCCTTCAATCAGTAAACTCTCAGACAAAAACAAATTAGTAATTATAATAATAAAATATTTGTCTCAATCTGCATTTCATGAGCTCAAATTCGACAAAATGGTGGCCGGCTAAGACAGCTTCTTTAACCCTTTCTTTACCTTCACTCAATTCACGAGAAAAAAAAAAGGCATAATAAACTTACAAAAAGCTTTATCTGTTGCTATGGTATCTTAATAAATGATACGAACTGAAGGGGCAGAATCTTAAGACATGGTTAAAATGCACTTTTTAATAATGGGTTGGCTTGATTAATTGAATCATATCATAAAATGAAAAATTCACGTGGAAACCTTTGATAAAGTACAAGTATATACACGCACGCGCATACACACATAGAACCAATGGCCCTCCATCCCGTCTGGTCCAGTTGTTCCGAAATGACCTTATAATAAAAGTACTGTCATAGAAAGCTAGAAAATTCATTATGAGATAATTCAATAATTTTGTCTGAAAGAAAAAAAAAATAAAGCAACAAAACCATTAAATAAAAGCGTAAGTTGTCTGCTAACAAAAGCTCATAAAAACAGACTGATAAGGGGAAAACGCCAGGTACTCTTGTCATTGTAGTTTTAGATCATTATTTTATTATTTGGGCCTTTTCATGTGGAATAATGTTAAATGAATTTAAAAATTAGTAATATTGTTGTGTTGACTAAAGTTAAAGATCAAATAGAGAGTTTAAATAGCATAACAGTTGTTTATATGATAAGATTAACTTACATGTCATTTCTTTTTTCTTTTTTTTTAGTCTGTGTGTGTTAGGGAAGTGGAGAAGACGAAAAATTTTTGCTGATATAACTGTTAATCTTATTATATTAGCAACTATCTTATCATTTGGACTTTTTATTTGGTTTTTAATTTTGGTCAGAATAGCATTACTGTTTAAAAATTAGACATGATAATCTCAACTATAGAATAAATAACGAGTCTCAATAATTGTCAAGACTTATAGTAAAATTAATTATTATAATTATGAAGTCTAATTTTTAAGTCTCGTAACATTCTTCTTTCAGCTCTTTAGTATGTTGATAAGAATTGGACGAGAACGCTTTCTTAGTGTCTATATATTGGGCGCTAGGTGGTGGGAATATTGTAGTTCTCATATCTCTCTCTCTCTCTCTCTCAAAACACAACCTCATTTAAAAGAAGAAAGCTATGGGCACTTCTCCCATACACAAGAATTTATATATCTTCATCCTGCATATTCTGATCTACAACCAGATAAAATCCTAGACTTTCAATCCCATCCACCAATTTCCCTCAAAAGTGTGGCATCAAAACTTCCATAAATTTCATGCACGTAAAAGCAACAAAACCTTAATTCTTGTACCACATAACAGTCCTCAAAAGCATGAAAACAGAATCAAGAGGAAACACTTCAATTTCTTTACAAGACCCTACCCTCTTCACCGCCCCTCAAAGCTCTCTACCTGGTGCCCTCAGAGGATGTCTCGGCAGCCTCGACGGAGCTTGCATAGAGAAGCTTTTACTTCACTGCGCAAGTGCCCTAGAGAGCCACGATGTGACTTTGGCTCAACAGGTCATGTGGGTGCTCAACAACGTGGCTTCTTCTCTCGGTGACCCAAATCAGAGGCTCACCTCGTGGTTTTTAAGGGCACTCATCTCCAGAGCTTCGAGGGTTTGTCCTACACCGATGAATTTCAATGGCAGCAGTGCCCTTCAACGGAGGTTGATGTCTGTGACCGAGCTCGCCGGATATGTTGATCTCATCCCTTGGCACAGGTTTGGGTACTGTGCTTCAAATAGTGCTATTTTCAAAGCAGTTGAAGGGTATTCTAGAGTTCACATCTTAGATTTTAGCATCACTCACTGTATGCAATGGCCTACTCTTATTGATGCCCTGGCCAAGAGGCCTGAAGGGCCTCCAATGCTCCGAATCTCGGTACCTTCGTGGAGGCCACCGGTCCCTCCCTTGCTTAATGTAGGAAGTGAAGAAGTTGGCCAGCGTTTGGCAAATTTTGCAAAATTTAAGGATGTTCCTTTTGACTTCAATGTGATTGAAGACACTTCTTCCCCCACAACTGTTGCAGCTATTTCTGAAGAATGTTCAGACTTTCACTTTGATTTGCTCTTAAGTAAATTAGACCCTTCTATTTTGAACTTAAGGGATGATGAAGCTTTGGTGATCAACTGCCAAAATTGGCT
The DNA here is from genome assembly GCA_023539305.1 of Ilex asprella. NCBI lineage: Eukaryota > Viridiplantae > Streptophyta > Magnoliopsida > Aquifoliales > Aquifoliaceae > Ilex > Ilex asprella. Next base: position 8,409,974 of record CM042197.1, read on the forward strand.
TCGATATTTGCCTGGTGAACAAAATGCTAGTGGGAGTTCTAATGAAACGTGTAATTCTCGTGATGCTTTCCTTGATGGAATTAAAGGTTTTAATCCTCGGATTATAACAGTAGTCGACGAGGATTCAGATTTGGGTGGATCAAGCCTCACATCAAGGATAACAACTTGCTTCAATTATCTATGGATACCTTTTGATGCCTTGGAAACTTTTTTGCCCAAGGATAGTGACCAAAGGATGGAATATGAGGCTGATATTGGTCATAAAATCGAAAATATTATTGGTTTTGAAGGTGTTCAAAGGATAGAGAGGTTAGAGTCTGGATTCAAGTTTTCTCAAAGGATGAAAACTGCTGGTTTTACTAATCTTCCTTTTTGTGAAGAGACTCTTAGGGAAGTGAAGTTCTTGCTAGATGAGCATGCTAGTGGTTGGGGAATGAAGAAAGATGAGGATATGTTGGTGCTAACATGGAAGGGCCACAACTCAGTCTATGCCACAGCTTGGGTCCCATGTGGTTTTGAGGATTCAGGGGTATGACTACAATACCGAAGCCAGAAGTTTCAAGCAAATAGGTTCAAGTTATAACTCTTTAAGATCGAGTTACTTCTCAAAAAAGGTGGAGTAATACTCAGTGGGGGTCAACTTATGTTCAAAACCTAAATGTTAAGATCGACTCCATTTGTAATAGGCCCATCTGATTAGATTGTAACCTCACCATATAGACCTAAATGTTAAGATCGACTCCATTTGGCGTAGGCTCGTCTGATTAGACTGTAATCTCACCCAATTATATGGTAACTTTTGTTACAATATCACAAATAATCCTTTAGTACTGTAGTCTTACCAGAGGATTGAGTCCATGTGCACTCAAGTTGGTCTTAAAAATGTACATAGGTGGCTTTGCTAAGCCTACCATGAAATGGGCTTTTCATGCTCTCACTGGTCCAGAGATAAAAGCAGAGACAAAATAGTGTTCCTTTTTTCTCTGTCTAAAGGCTGCAATGGACACAAACAAGACAAGAGGGAAAAAGGCAGGAGTCTGTGAATAAAATTCATGCCACCTTTGCTAATCGATCACAAGTCTATGGTCACATGCATGAAAGGTATAGAGAGAGAGAGAAATGTAACGTATTGTCTTTGTGTAAAGACAAGATCCATCACTATGTTCTCTCATCTTTTTGCAGGCTTTGTTTCAGGAAGTTTGGTGGTAACTAATTAACAACCTAAGCTTTGTCTTTTTCCAAAGCCAAGCTTTGTTTTATATAATCAATCTACTGATAAGTGATTTTTTGTTTTTTTTTTTTGATAAGTACTTATAATTGATTTACATCATTTTCTTTTCTATCCTTAGAATTCTATTTTTGGTGACTAGAAGTTATCAAAGAAATATGAGTAGTTGAAGGAATGTAGTGATTATATACATAATAGTAAAATCCAAGTAAAGAAAAAATCACATGAAAGTGTTTCATCAAGAGTGTTAATTTTACTCTTTGTTGTCCACGTGAAAGCCTAAGTTATCGACCTAATTGTGTTCGGTGGATCACTATTTCAATCAATCAATTCGATGGTTTTTGCCATAATCTTTCAATACCATTATGATTTTTGCCTTTTGGGGTGATAACAATAATGGCTCTGCCTTTGTAGCACAGCCAAAAAAAAAAAAATTTAAGTAACTAATGACAATGTTTTATTCGATGGGACAAAGTCACAAAGTAAATTGCAAACAGAGCTAAAATAAAATAAATTGCAAACAAGGTCGAACACAGAAAAATAAATAGGAGGACCACACATTCATCCGATGAACAGTCTCATTCATACACTAGATTTACAGCTAGTAGAATGTGGCAACACGTGGTGTACAACTTGACACTTGAGCCCACATATGAAGAAATGATTAGTTTTTTAGTCAAATCATCCAAGGACACATGAAGCACAGAGAAATTAATCTCTAGGAAAATGTGCAATTTTTTAGATCAATATTCTAAAAAAATTATCCAAGATAGTAAAAAAGTGTTGGGATTTAATCTCAGAAAATCATATCTGAAAATATATTTTTGATAAGAATTTTAAAAAAATGTATTTTATATTTTTGTATTAAAAAAATTATATTTGCTTAAAATGACATCAAATTGATCACAGACGAAGATGTGCAACGACGCACCTCATCCTCACGCTCCAAGTACTTATAACTTTTGTGTTTCAATTTATGACAGAAAATTAAACGGCAATCTAAACGAGATTTGCATTATTATTAATTCAAAACATTGAATGTACAAACTAAAATTTTTAATATTTGAGGGTGTAAATTAAGTGTCGAAATATTTTTCGAGGTACAAAATAAAATTGACCCTACTTTTATTTTAGATAGGTTGATTTTTGGGCTCAAAATTACAATATATGACTTGGATGAATGAGTACTTGTCAAGTTGCCATCGTTGCAGTTCCGATGCCTATTAACACCTCGTTGACTATCACCTAATTCATCCGTTTCACCAATACAGAACAAAAGAAACTTTGTCACCCTATAATAGGGGGAAAAAAATATAAAACAAAACAGAAGGATCTTAGAGTGGGGTTAGAAGGCTTTGCTTCTAATCAATCAATGTCGTGCTTCTCTCTTGTTTATTCTGACCCCAATCAGTTTCTGTAATACTGTGCATGAACATGCACTTTCTACACCATTGAATTGTTAATAAAAGTTAGTTAGCCCCACAATTTTACCATTGATTTTAATTTGGTCCCTTAACTTTCAATTATCTAAATTTAGTCCCTTAACTATCAATTTTATCTCAATTAAATATTTTTACCTATTTTTTCCGTTAGATCAACGTTGAAATGAATCAGATTGGGTTAATCTCCAGTTGATATAACAATAAAAATTAATTGAAGGGCTTAATTAAGAAGAAGTTGATAGTTGAGAGATTAAATTGAGACAATTGAAAAAATTAAGATCTAAAACTTTAGGTTATATTTCTATTAATTTCCCCCTCCAAATCCCTCAACAATTCTAAAGGGAATATGTCACGCTGCCTAATTAAGAAGGCAGTTTTTAGTAAAACTTACTCTTTTGTTATAGATTTATTGGCTTATTAATTTGTTGCCTCGATTTTATATATATATATTTAATTATGACGCAGTGGAATGGGGAACAAAAAAAAAATACTTTTTTTAAGTATATAAAATAAAGGTACTCTGAATCCACAAAAAAATTAAAAAAAAAACAATATAATACGTCTAAAAAATATATATTATTCAATGAATAATTGTATCAAAATCATAATTGTCCAATAATAGAGGTAAAATCCCTAATTATACAAAAAATTAATAAAAATAAAAAATTAGAATCTAACTACTAAACATAAAAACACATGTTGTATGAAGTCTAACAAAACTGATAGCACTACATGGGAAATCTCCTATGATTTATTATTAAGTTTTAAATTCTTTTATAAAACAACAAAAATAGGGTTTTGATAGCCTAAACGATAAAATTTGGCCTAAAACTAAAGAAACTCATGGAAAAATGATGAGACTTGATCGTTGGCTCGATCCAGATCCAATACCACTAGTCTCAATTAATTTTGAGTTTGACACATTTTATCTCAAGGATTATCTTGTTTTAATTTTCGTTAGACTTTAAATACACGACGATCTTCCTACTCCAAATAATCAGTTATTACATGTTCTACATCAATATATTTAGGTTGCCATAATCTTCCCCATTACCAGGGAGAAAATATTCATTAGAATGGTGATACCATGTGACAATGTGATTTTGTATCACCAACCAATAATACTAAAAACAAATAAGCAGATGGACCTCACAAAAATCAATAACTAATATGTCATGCAATCAAATAACTCTCCACTCTTCTGTCATTAAGTCTAAGTGGGGTTTACCTTTCTCATTTGGATTTTTATTATTGATTCGTGATACCATATCATTAACGGTAATATAGTATTACGGTTGCATTCAATATTTACTTGTAACAAAGATAGTTGATATCCACACGGTTTAATTTACCTAAAAAATTTAACTGATGTTTTTCTGTTACAATCTTTGGCTAATTTGGATGGTAAAACTTAATCGAAGTACTTAAAGTACAGGTACTTGGTGGTTAAAGTTGAGAATTTTTTTTTCTTTTTTGAGGGTGAGGGGGAGGGGAGCTTGAATCCTTAATCTCAAGAAGACAAAATTTTCATAAGGTAAGAAGTATTGTTAGACAAAATGTCTATTGATATTTAAGTTGAGAATCAAAGACCCAATTGAAACCTATTATTGTTGCAGAGAGTGTAAATATATATGTTTGAGAATTTTAAAAAAAAAATCAAAATTATAACCTGAAAAAATCACGACTAATGTCCGCGATCCTTTTGTATGTTTAAGTTAAGAAAACTTACAAAATATGTTGATTTTTACACAAAAAAAAA
>CM042197.1:8423128-8436265 GCA_023539305.1 Ilex asprella
TTATCATTGTATTTTTATATGAAATTAATGTATACATAATATATGTATATATAAAAAAATATATAGACCAATAAGATACATATCAACACAAATATTTAACTTTTCATCCATTTTCTTTTCAATTTTGGAGGGATTGATTTTAGTGAGTGGGAAGAATAGTCGATCCATCCGCTTTTCTATTTTTCCTACTTTTGTTCCTTACCAAACATGATATTTTATTTATGAGCAATGTTATTGGGACCTAATTTATTGACTTAATTCACTATGACATTTGGATTGATTGTGGGACCCATCAAACATTGAAACTTGGTGTTGATCCACTGATTTTGGTGAAACCACATTATTATATCAGCAAATTATGTCAGATTTTTAGGTCCAAATAGTATTATTCTTTATTTATCCCTTCAACTTTTCATCTTTCCAATTTTCAATCCTTCTATTTTTTTATCATACCAAATTGAGCATTAGTGTCTAAGGGATTGTTTGGCACGTGGGATTGGAGGGGTTTTAGAACATGAGTTGGTGACTAAACCCATGTCTAGTAAACATGCATTTAGCCTAGGGTTTGAAATCCGGTCGGGTCATGAAACCCAAGTTCATGAGTTTCATGAAACCCATGAGAGGGTCTCATATGTGGATTTGGAGGTTTCACATTAAAATAACATTTATACCCTTCATATATCCATACTCATGTTTGGATTAAATTGGTTAAGGGACAAAATAGTCATTTACATTCAAATATATATCATAATTATCATATATTTTTGTGCATACCAAACATAGGTATGAACAACATTAACCCCCTCAAACCCATCTTTGAGTTTGAATAATTTAATCTAAATTCCTCTCAAAAAACATACCAAACGGACACTAAGAGTAATGAGTTTGAGAGAATTCTCATTTAACGGTGACCATGGGACCAGAAAGTGCAGTGGAAAATACATTTTAGCAGGCAATTTTACAGACAAAACAATGAATAGGGCCATTTCAAATTCATAAACCAGCATTCTTTGTTTGAGATAATTTATTGAAATACTTCAATCAAAGTCTATCATTTCAAAACTTGGGACTACTTCTGATACAATAAAGTAATACTATCTATAGCAGTCAGAAAATACAAGATTTAGATTCCTCCTAGTACATTGTTTCTTATTTCTGTCAAACCGTAAATCATCTTTTATAAATTCAGACGAGACTTATAATATATAAATTAGTCTCATATATATACACCGCTGCTTATCTACACATGTGAAGAAAAATATATCGGAGATAATCTAGCTTCAATAATAAAAACTTGTGAGATCATGACAACAAATTTTTCCCTCTTTTTTTTTTGTGTGCGCGCGCATGCTTGCAATGTTGGACAACAGATTTGAAAATTTGGGATCAGCAACAAAAATCTTATGCTTTCGCAATTCAAAATTGATATTGCAAATCTTCAATTGTAAATTATAGCTAATTATTTATTCATTCAAAGATGAATGGGTTTAAATATAGTTATCATCAATTTAGAAATAATAAAAAAAAAATCACTTTCTTTCAAGCACCTTTGCCATCACTACACCCCCACTACAATTCCTAAAATTGGTTTTGTCCTGTTAAAATGCAGCATCAAGAACCCACATATAAAATATTATTGTATATAAAATACAATATAAAACTCTGCAGATAAACTCAGTTAGGATTGTCACCTGCCATTAAATTACAGAATCTGAGGGGGCCTCTTTTTGGGAAGAAAATCCCTTGATTTTGACAGAAAATAAAAGAAAATAGAAATAAGAACTTAAACTATGGTCCCATGGACCTTTCATTTGAAATTCAACTTCTCTTCCCACTTGTTTGTTGCATACAAAAGGCCATCAATTTCCCACCAAAACAATTACATACATCACTGCTTCAGTTACTCTTAATCAGGAGATATTAAAATAATATCTCAAGATTAAGCTATATTTTGAAAAAAAATCATCTATTTCTCCTCTAGATAGATATATCTTCAATGAGACTCTCTCAATTATCTAAAAAATCACTGACAGCCCCTGTCAGATTAATAACGTTAACTAGAATATAATTTTACTAAATTACTTATGATAAATTTTAAGAAAAACTTCATCCTCACTCACTCCATATAAACATATCTTCAATGAGACCCCTTTTATTTTTTGATTTTCTTTACGTATTAAAATTGGAACGATTGAAATTCAATTCAAGCTAATTAAAATTTATTTCTTACTTATTAAAATTTGAGTTGATTAAAAATTATATTTTTTTACTTATTAAATTTGAGTCGATTAAAATTCGTTTTTAATCGACTCGAATTGAATTTTAACTAACCCAAATTTTGACACATAAAAAATATAAATTTTAATTGACTCAAATTTTAATACATAAAAAGTGATTTTAATTAGTTTGAATCAAATTTTAATAAGTAAAAAAATAAATTTAATCAACTCGAATTGAATTTTAATATATGAAAAAATAAATTTTAAACGACTCGAATTTTAATATGTAAATAAATAAATTTTAATCATCTCGAATTTTAATCAAATTTTATGTAGAAATATTATTTAGGGTTTATGTAGAGGCAATTTTAGTATGTTAGAAGAATTTTTTTCTTAAAAACAGTGGTTTAACGGCAGAGAGTATCAATAATATTTAAATATAAACTAGAATGAGTTTCAGTAATATTTTGAATAATGAAATGATCTCATTGAAAATATGTCCATCTAAAGTGAGTATTGATGATAATTATCCTAATTTTTTTAATAAAAAAAAACTCGAATAATTATTCATATCTATTCCACTCTCCATTTATATTCTGTATGTATTTGTACATGTGAATGAGTCTGATTATGTTCTCGGGTTGTAGGAAAATCTATACATCGACAAAATGTATCTGTTAACTTGATTAGTTACAACAATTGAATTGAACAGGTAGCCGTTTTTAAATAATGAAACTCATAATTAAATTAAGAATAAATTTCACTCAAACCCCTTATAGATAGGCCTATATATATCTCGTCTTTTTTAAAAACTCAGTAACACCCTGTTTGTCTCTCCACGATTAAAACGGAATGACGCTTTTACTTTCATGCCCTTGCCAAATTCATATATTTACCAATATAACATAATATATATGAAAATTAGTTATTTACCCTTAATTTTGTTAAATTTATTTCAAATTAAATCTTGATCTTAACCAAATTTGCTTTTAAATTCAAGTGACGCCTAATTTAATATTATAAGTTACTACTTATCTAAACAATTCTCATTTTATTTTAATAATTAATCTAATTAATTCCACCACTACAACTTTTCCTCTCTCCCTCTCCCTCTCCCTCTTTACACGTAGAACTACGACTATATGTACCGGCAACTGACAAACAAGCAAACAAAACAAATTAATCGTCAAAATAGCAACTACCAATCCCCCCCCCCCCCCCCAAAAAAAAAAAAAACCTAAACAAATGTTACATCTTTAATTTTCAGTCCAAATCGTTATAGCAAGTACAATCCAACCCTTAACTGGTTTGATGTTGGTGCTAATTTAATAAAATTTAATATTAAATTAATAAAATTGAAGGTCAATTTAAATGTTAATATGATGAATTGAATTTCAAGTTGATTAAATTAAATGTTAAATTGATTAAATTAATTTTTAATTTGATATTAATTTCATGCCAAATTTCAATCCGAGGGTTGATTAGTAAGGTCTTAAAAACTTCATACAATGAATGATCGGCCATTCTATTTATGCTTGCAGCAAATAGGCGACGCGAATATATGTTTTCTATGTTTCAATCGGATTTCAATCATTATGTTTTAATTTGATAAAATTAAAGGTTAATTTGGTGTTAATTTGATAAAATATAATTTTAAAGTGATGAAAGAGAAAATCAATTTGATGTTAGTTGAATGATATTAAAATTTTAATTGATGAAATGAAGAGAGAGAGAGAGAGAGAGAGATGTTACACAAGGTACACAAGGAGGTAGAATAGAAAAAAGAGTTGGTTAGATTGGGAAGGTGAAAGAGAGGGTAAAATTGATATTTTAAAAATAATTTATTATGACATCATCAATTTTTAGTGTCAGTAACACATGTTCACGATAGGAGAGATGGATGAAATTTATCTTTAAATCAATAATCATAATTGATTAATTTAACAAATCAAATCAACAAAGCATTGCACTTCTTCTAAACCAATCACTTTGTAGACTTTACTTCATCTAGGTCTCTCATCAGTAAAGACTATACAGATTTAGGAAAGTTGAAATTGATTTTTTTTTTTTGATGATATAAGAAATAAGCACACAAATGAAATCTTTGTGGTAATACACAAAGAAACTCAGGGGTCTTCATATGTCTTTTCTTGGAACTCAGGTCTTCGTGAGTAATTTAGCCGAGAAGTAACAGAGATTTATTCCAAAATCGGAAGAGAAGTAAACCTCAGATATTGTTAGAGTTCTGTGATCCCGATCTTACAATTATTTTGATTCTAGCAAACTATGACACTATATCTTCAATTCGAGGAATTGGCCATTGTACCAAAATTTGATTTTTTGGTATTATACCAAAAAATTAATATGAATTGTTAATTAGTTTCACATACAGTTGAGAATGTAGTTGAATATACGACACTAAATAATAAAAATAGTTAACATAATTGAAAAAAACAGTTACCACACTAATAAAAACGTCCACCTAAAAGGTTAAGTTAACACAATTGTGGAAAAGATATGATTGGCACATGAAAAAGATATGATTGGCAAATGATTATGATGATCACATTCTTGGTGCATCATGGGTACTCCTAAAAATGCCTTCCTTGCTTCTTTCGTTTAATGTTCTCTCTCTCGCTCTCTCCGCCTTATATCCAGGAACACTTTGTTCCCAAAAAAATAAGACGTTCACATCACATCACCTCTATAGATCACTTTATTTTAAATTTCCGTCTCTTAAATCTCCATCTCTTCTGTCAAAAAAAATGAGATATTTGTCGAAGCGCCTAGTGCACACGTGTACCCCAAATACGACCAGTGTGGGCTTGACTCCGGGGATGCGCCATAAGGCGTCGGTCCCAGGATCTAGCCGGGGCTAGGGCTTCCCACATCGGAAGTCTTTAGGTGTGTGTGTGAGTATTTAGTGGCTCTCCTCGCTTCTCCTTTTAAGGAGTTGCGTGGAGTAGTCTGTTAGGTTTATATTCTGTCAAAAAAAAAAATCTCCATCTCTTTTGCTATTTTTTTATATAGATTATCTAATATTTATCATTAATAAACAAAGAATTTGCTTATGTATAATAAATCTTACTTAAATTTATAATAAATTATCTACTAAAAAATATATAAAAAAATTATTAGAGAAATTCCCGATCTATTTTTATCATTTTATAATGAATTGGTTAGGGAGAAAGTAGATTAAACACAAAAATAATGAGACACCATAGGCCCACCAATGTAGTTTCAAGAAGGGTGAAACAGCAAATCAGAATGCTGCTTAGAGATACAAGTGACATGGCATACAAAAGTGGATCACGTGCCTCCCGTTTAACTTATCCCCATGGTGCATGAACACCACCAAAGACTCGAGATTTTCTTTCTTATGGTTCATGAACTCCACCCAAGACTCAAGATTTTCTTTCTTTTTTTTTAATTAATTTAAGTTCACTTCGATTAATCTATTTTTAGGTCCGAAAAAATAGGGAATTGAGGGTTATGAATTATCCTTCGAGGTATAAAAAATATATAAATTATGGATTGAAGTTAGGGAAGACAATTTCGATTCACAAAGAAAAAATTTATAAGTTAAGATTAATTATTTTTTGAGACTAATTATGCATATGTTCAATCAGTATCAAACATGAATAGCTTGATTTTGACCTAGTAGCTTTATTTAGTTTGGTATAATATATCAAGAAAACTTCTCAACTTTTTTTTATTTTTTCATTTTTTGATATGATATTTTATGAATTTTTATATATTTAGAGGAATTTTTTTCTTAGTTTGTAATATTGGATCATATGAATGTACTCAAATATGATACGATTAATAGATAAATCTTGTTAATATTAGATTATTTCACATAATTAATCAACACAACTATTTTTTTTTAATTTAACTTAACTAATTAATGTCGATTAATATTCAATACAAAATTAAAATAATACGACGTGAATGCGATACATCACGATTTGATTGATACCTGTAATTATAAAGATTAATACATTTTGCCGGTTTTACAAGTTGGATGGACTCTGAAATATCTGTCTAAGAAAAATCCTACTTTACCAAAAATAAAAAAAAATAAAAACAAAAGAAAACTAAACCATAGAGAGAAAATTAAAATACACCAAAAGTCTAATATGGTAAATTTTTTTTTTTTGGTTACAGAGTATTTAGATTTGTATCAACTATTCTCTCAAATTTGAATACTAATCGGTATAAGAACTTGAATATTAATTACTATAGTCCGACCCAATTTAGACCATGCCTCAGTACAAAACAAAGATGACTTACCATTAAAAGTATCACAAGTATCGAACCTCACACATCTAACATTGAAGATATGGTAAATTACTTATGAACAATCTACCACATGGAGTGACAGACAGATATATGGTAAATTATTTATGAACAATCTACCACATGGAGAGAGAGAGAGAGAGAGAGAGAGAGAGAGAGAGAGAGAGAGAGTGTGAATGGGAATTTAATAAGCTAATGAGGTGGTATATTTCTTTTTTTCGTTTGGGGGTAATATTTGGGGTGGTGTATATAAACAACAGAAACTTGCTGCAATGAAAATGGAATAAAACTGCAAGAGAGGTATGCTACATGAGGGATAAAGCAAAGCCAGCGAAAAAGCTTGAAATCTAAGCTGTTGGGTCTTCACGAATTTCATAATTTCACAAATAAAATACTTTCTGTAGATAATTTTTTGCAGGAATGTCAGAGAGAGATTAGTGGGCTCACAACAACTCTTGTTTTTCTTGGTCTAACTATTCTCATCTGGGTTCCGATCTCTCTTTGTTTTATGCTCTTATTCTATGCATATGTATATGTGTATCTCTGTTCTCACACAACTTGTTGCTTCACGCACACTCTTGTCTCCTCTCTATCCCAGTTGAGAACCACATAGCCTCTGCACCAATTGCCTACCCATTTGCAAAACCAAGGTCACCTCTTTGTGTTTGTCCTCTTGCACATCTCAGAATATGGTCTTCTTTCATTCTCAGTTCCCATTGGGTTTATGTGCTTGTTGGCTTCCTACTCTCTTTATTTTTTGAGGCAAGTTCAAGAAAGATTCTTAATCTGAGGTGGGTTTTGAGGTTCTGGTTATAGTTTATTTGGGGTCATGGATGTCTCTTGTGATCTTGAAGTAGATGTCAATGGGGAAGAGATTTTCTTTGTAAATAAGGTAATTTCTGTGTGCTTAGCTTCCTTGTTCTTCTGTTTTGTCTTTCTAAAGAAACAATTTGTGTTTTTTCTCTCTGTCCAAATTGTAGTGTTTCAAATTAATGTTGTTCTGTTTTCCCTAATTTGTCTGCTTTGACAAGTTTTGTACTTTGATATGAGCAATTAAACCTTCTATTTTGTTTTGTTTGGCTGCTGAGAAAATGTGGGAAAAGGGAAACGTTCAGCAAACTTGGCTTCCCAGGGAGAAAACATTATCTCACTGTGCTTAATTGGACTTACATAGACTATTTTTCTTACCCATTGGAAACCCAAATCACAAAACATTAGTATGCAACTTTTTCTCTTTTAACCACATTTTCTCAGGAAGTAATGCATGATGTGAATTTCCATTGTGCTTCCCACAGGTTATAATATGGGTTCTTATATTTCAACAGTTATAACTTACATGTTTCTGTACAATTTCATCATTTTTCTTTATGAAGTGACAAGGTTTTTCTCCCTTTTTTTTTCTTGCTTGCTTTCTTTTTCTGTCTCTCTCTCTTTTTTTTATTTATTAATTCTGTGGTTTGCTGGTTCCTACTAAGCCTAACATTTAATTTACACCTATTTTGCTTCAATGTGGGGCTTACTTGAGATCACCAATAGGTCGTGTAATCTTTTGTTGCTTCTTCTCTCATTTATTGCTGTTATAATGGAGCTTAAATGTTGATGCCTTTATCTGTACCTTTCACTGCTTTTAAGGGTGACTAAGGTTGCTCTCATGATATTTTTACTGTTTCTTTTCCTTCTTTGCTGGGATCATGAGCAGGCATCTTTTCTTTATCCTCTTTAACAATTTATTTCCTATAACGACCTCTCAGCATTCTTTTGCAGGGATATGTACAGTTCCTCTTTCAATCCATTTTTTGGTTTGCTAAATTCATTCCCTTAGGTGGGCTTTTATGCACTGAAAGGTTCCTCTGTGAAAGGGATTGTGTTTGTCTTTAAGATTAACTTAAACCCCTGTACTTTATATTTGCATATATGTTTCCTTGGCAACTCATTTATGTATCTTCTGCTTATTCAGTTCTAGTTTTTTGATTGTACATGGTGATGAAGATAATCTTGATGGGTACTTAACTATTACAAAAAGACAACGTTTTATACTACTCAACTAGACAAATCCTGTTTTTCTTTTGTATTCTATCAAGGGTTGTATTTTCCTTTAAACCGTAACATATTGTTATTTTATGCCACTTCTTTTTTCTGGTTACGAATTTCTCATGTATTTTGTTTTACTTTTATTTATCATCTCACTTGGTAGTACCATAAATACGTGCAGGAAATTATATCTTCCTACTCAGGCAAAATTGGCATATTGTTTAGTAAATCAAAAGGTGCAACGAGGAACCAGAAGGTGATCTTCCATGACTTCCCTGGAGGAGCAGAGGGTTTCGAGCTTATGACAAGTTTCTGCTACAATAATGGCAAAATTGAGATAAGCCCCGTAAATGTTTCTCTCCTATTCTGCATTGCTCATTTCATGGACATGTACAAATCTGTCTCTGGGATGCATAATTTATTAGAGCAGAGTGAGAAATCTCTTGAAGAGATGAGGTATTGGACATGGTCTGAGCTTTTGGTAGCTTTGAAGCAGTGTCAAGATTTAGCCCCTGTTGCGAATTCTTCAGGATTACTTGATAAATGCTTGGATTCCCTTATCGGAAGGCTTGCTTTTGCCAGCGAAACAAGTCCCTGTCAGTCTACTTCTTCCCCTGATAGCTCTGGGACTCGGTTGTCTTGTGACACTAGAAGCACTGAGAGCTTGAAAAACAGTTTTTTTCGAGCAACATGGTGGTTTGAAGATCTTGCAGCCTTCAATCCCTACTTGGTTAAAAGGGTAATAAAATCAATGCTCTCCCAAAAAATTGGTCATAGTATCATTAGTAGGTTTCTATTCTATTACCAAAAGTCAAAGTTTGTCACTGCCGCATCTGAGGAGAAGCAGGAAATCTTTGAGGCAGCTGTTGATATGCTCCATTCTCTAGATTGGAGAGCTGTTTCTTGCAAGAGCTTATTTGGGATTCTCCGAGTTGCTCAGAATTTAAGCATAAGCAAATGCTGCAGGAACAAGTTGGAGAGTGTGATTGGTTCCCAGTTGGATCAAGCAACACTAGACAATCTCCTTGTTCCATCTCCAGTTGGGACAAATTATCTCTATGACGTGAATTTGGTTCTCAGATTTTTAAAGTCGTTTCTTGGCAGAGGAAGTGTACCATTGGCTCAATTGAAGAAAGTTGCAGGCTTGATGGACTTGTATATAGCTGAAGTAGCCCCGGATCCTCGTCTGAGACCGTCGAAGTTTTTGGCTCTAGTTATGGCGCTACCGGACTCTGCTAGCGACTCCGCTGATGGAATCTACCGTGCCATGGATATGTATTTGGAGGTATGACATTTTGTTCACAAAATTCAGTAACCAAGGAAGCTTTCTAGCCTTATAGTCTTTCAATCTGCATCGTTTAGTTTTGAACTTTACTGAAAATAGGCAACGTTGGAGTAGATTCTGAATCCAATTTTGTTGTGTCAATAACAATTCAACTTATTTATAGACCCAAAGAGGTAATCATTCAAATTATTTGGTCCAATTTGAATTTTTTTGGGTGCAGGTTCATGCTGACTTGTCTGATGAAGAAAAGATAAGAATCTGTTGTGGACTGAATTATGAGAAACTCTCATTAGAAGCTTGCAATCATCTTGCTCAGAACCCTAAATTTCCATCAAAATCTGCCGATCACGCGCTCCTCTCTCAGCAATCCAAGCTCAAAAGCTTGCTCCAAGATACCAACCAACAGAAACCATTTATAGACTCACCCTGCAGTTTTGTGGAAACAGAAAATAAGGAAAAGACAGATGAAGCCTGTGAACAAATCGTGCTTTATGCTGGAAAGCTTGATCTTTCCACTGAGAATGAGAAGCTCAGAGCACATTTGCAAGGAATGCAATGGAGGGTGCTGGAATTGGAGAAAGTTTGCAGGAAAATGCAATCCCAGATGGCAAAGATCATGAAATCGAGATTATCAAGCCGTAATAATGCTAGATCTGTACCTAGGCTATGTTCATGATAAATAATCTGAAAAAAAATTATTAATTCCTTTCATATTTACTGCCTTCATATGTATGTACATAACATAGCATGAGAAATGGCTTTTTGTGATTGCTCTTTTGTGATTGATACAGTTCTATTTTCCTTGCATTCAAGGTGAGTAGGAGCAATTTTTTTTAAGAGATAGATGGCACTGGCTGCACATAGATAGAGAGAGAGAGAGAGAGAATTCTGTGGTGTTGGTGCAGAAACTGTTTATTCTCAATGGTATGTAAGATGAGCATATATGGTGAAGTCCCTTTCCATGTCACTATCAGGTTAAGGCAAGTCGGCAAATGGGCTGCATGAAAATATTGATAACTTAAAAAGCTGAGGATTCTTTGTTATCATCTCAATAGTCTTTGATCTACCCACAGACAAGTAAAGTTTTGTTGTGATCCTTTCACCCTATATTATTTTTTTTCTTTTTGATGTGCAAATAGGGGCTAGGGACAAAGGAGAGCACACCCTGATAGGTTTTTATTAGTGGGACCATGAGATCTCTTACCACACTCATTATTTGTTTCGGGAACAAAACTAATTAAATTAGCTCAACGGTCATCCACCGAATCCTAATCTAAACTCCAAAACCCTATTGCTTGGTGTTTACTTGCATTATTTCAACCGCAACTTTGCAATAACCTTTGGTGCTGGAGCTATAACATATAATGTTATACAGGTGTCAATGAAGTCGTGTCGTGTTATGTAAGTCATGTTATCTTTATATTGTGTCATTTTGTGTTTTGTGTTACCTTTATGTAATATTCATGTCATTCTTTATGCACCCCATGAATGAAAAATTTGAAGAATAGGACTTTATTTTCTCCCAATTAAATCCGCCAAACATATCCCTTATAAAATAAAATTATTTGTGTTTGATACTTAGACTCATTCATCATTTAAGTTAATTACTTGTTGTGCTATTTTCTGTCATATCCAGCATTGGATACTTCAGTTGGTGCTTCTTGGAAGCTTATGTTGTACTCCTCCACAGTTTTTATTTTGGGAATGGGTGGTGTCGGTTTAGCAATGACCGGTACCCCAACATAAATGCTGTGGCCCATTTGTTTATGGAAAATTCTTCTTTATGATCATGGCCATCAGTGCGACCAATATTAGTTTTCACACCCCAGATTTAGCTCTTTGGACTTTTTATTTGCAATTTAATAGTTACCTAGTAAACTATTTTGTTGCTTGGGACCATGAGTAATGAGTTCATGAGGCCTCATTAGATGGTAAAGTCAACTTAGCAATTGACTTGCCCTATAAACAATGTCAATATTTATAATTTTTTAAGATTAAGTTATTATTTTTTGAGTTATAATTAGTTACGAAATACAAAATACAAAATACAAAATACATTAACAATCTCAAAATCTTATAATTCATCAGAAAAATTAGGTTACCACTCGCAAAGACAAGTTACAATTCGTGAATGATAAGTTGCAACCGGGGACGACTTGAGAACACATGAGGTCTAAAGTGATAAGTGTCAATGCAACTTTTTTATTTTTAACAATTTTTTAAATATTTTTTCCAAATTATGCAAACATCTTTTTAAAATTGATACTATGACTTTTGATCACAAATATTTTGATAGGATTATAATCTATTGTCACATTAATATTTTTATGTTCTTGTTAGTTTTGTATGTTTTTCATCGAAATTATGGTATTATATGATTGACTACTAATATAAATACATTTGTTACTATCTTTTTGTTGAATTATTCTATTGTCTTTAAATTTTTTAGGATCATTTACTTATTTATTTTTGTAATTATTATTAAATTTTATTTGTTACAAGTAACAACTTTATCAAAAATATATTTTTGAAATTAAATTAGGTTTTATTTCGGATCATTTATGAGTATAAATAATTTAGTTTATATTTGTGCTTAAATCATAATAAAATGGAGTTTGAGAAAAGTAGAGAATGCATTGAATTTATTTTATTTTTATACATGAGATAGAGATAGAGAGAGAGAGAGAGATTGATGCTTATTATATATATATATATATTTATAAGAGAAATTAAAAAAAAAAGATTAATGATGTCAAGATTTTCTTTTTAACCCTTTTTGTTCTTTAATAAATGTGATTTTTGTGAGGTGGGTTGGATTTTTTGGTCTAAATTTTAAAATTATTTTTGTTGGCTTACTCTTTGAGAACTGTTTTTGTTGGAATAAATTGTATTAAAATTCAAAAGTAAACGGGTATTATATTATTGATCTTCAATTTTTTTTCTACTGTTGAGCCGACACTAGTCACTGATTTAAATAATTGATGATTGAACATAATATCTCTCATAATGAATCATCAATTAGCTCAATCAATTGTAAATTTACTTCTTAAAATAATAAGGAAAATTTATGAATAAGTATTATTTTTTTCCTACAAATATCAATTAAGTTATATCATTTTGGCTTTATTTCAATTAAGTCCTAATGCCTTTATATTTCAAATTGCCATTAACTTTTAGTTATCAAAACCCTTTTATTTTTTCTGGTATGTCACAACTTCATCGGCACACACTGGATGAGATTTTTCAATTCTTATTAGTTCTCTTGTTCATAAAGGGTAACATATATATATATATATATATATA
>CM042197.1:8436365-8460922 GCA_023539305.1 Ilex asprella
TAAGAGAAAATATATATATATATATATATATATATTAGTTATTTTCTGTATCTGAAGACACGAAATAATAAAAAAAATGGTCAACATATTTGTATTTACACTTTAAATCAAATCACATATATAGATGAGAGATAAAAAAATATAAACACCAAATGTAGTGGGCGTGAACGGCGGTGGTAGTAGTGGGCGACAGTAATAATGGTGGGAGACGGTGATGGTTGTGGTGGGTAAAGTAACAATTACGGTGGTGACAGCAGTCGTGGGTAGCAATAGTGATGGTGGTGGTGGGTTTTGAGTCACAATGATGATAGTGACAGCCGTGAGTGACAACAATGATAGTGGTGGTGGGTGTGAGTGTGGGTGGTGGTGGACAACGATGATGGTGGTTGACAGTGCTGGTGGTGGGACGACGACGGTGGTGATGGGCGGTGATGATGGTGGTGGGACGACGACGGTGGTGATGGGCGGTGATGATGGTGGGGGGACGACAACGGGTGTTTCTAGACGACAGTGTGATAGGTGGTGGTGAATGACGACAGTGTAAGTGTGGTGGAGGTAAGTGACAGTGGGTGACTGTAGTAGTGGACGATGACAGATGGTGGTGTTAGGAGTGGTGGGATAGATGATAGTGGTTGGTGGCGATGGTGAGCAACGATGGGCGGTGGTGGGTGCTGACGGTGGGCGACGATGGTAGTGGGATGGTGATGGTAATGATAATAAATATAATAATAAGATGACAATGGTGTTGGATGGTGATCATGGACGACGATGGTAGCAATCGGTGTTGGTGGCGATAGGACAATGAGGGTGGCAATGGGGCAGTGAGGGTGGGGTAGGACAGTGGCGATGGTGGATTGGCGATGATGGTGGTAGTTGTGATGGTCATGGGTACGGTGGTGGGGTGGTGAGAGTGGTAGAGATAATGGTGGGACAATAGTAGTGGTGGTAAGGTATGACAACAGAGGTGATTGGGGATGGTGGTTGTGGTGGGACGATGGTGGTAGTAGTAGTGGTAGTGATAGTGATGGTGGAGGTGATGGTGGTAGTGGTAATGGTTATGGTGGTGATGGGGCAATAAAAGTGGTAATGGTGGTGGTGGTACAGTGGCGATAGTGATTATAGCGACAACGGTGATGGTGGTGGGGGTAGTGATAGTAGTGATGGTGGTGGTAGTGGTGATGGTGGTGGAGAGGTGGGGGTGTGATGATAGAGGTAGTGGTGAAGCGGTTTCAAACACTATTTTTTTTTTTAAATACTTATGAGAAATAATTGCTAACAATATTTTTAAAAAATCATTCTAAACACACCCTTAGGGGTCTATTTTCATATTAAATTTAAGGTATTAATATTAACCGTTAGATTAACTTTAAAATAAAATTAAAAGCGATCTCAACCCGAAAAGAAAAAGTTATTTTGTTTATTTTTTGAAATTTAAATTATATTATATTATATTTTATATTTATATATATATATATATATATATAAAGAGAAAGATTAATTTAGATTGCATGACAAAAAAGATGAGCTGAGCTGGATTTAATGACTTAAAAAGCACTTGTCCAGACTTATTAACAAAAAAAAATTCAAAATTATAATTTTCAATAATTTCACTTTATTTTTGGAGTTGCCACTAGTCAAAGACTCGAACTTTTGGGTGATTTAATGAATAATTGTGTCCAGAGTCCTCTTAAATTTCCAAAGCATGCCACTTTTAAGTTGATAAGAATGATAGAAAGTTTATTTCTAAGAGTGTTGAATGTTTACCGCTTCTCCCTCGTTTCCAACAGAGTAACTCCTTCAATTTGCAGGGCCACAGATCTGATATCATTTGCCTCAATGGATCTGCCACGGTATCGTCCATTGACTTGGGAGAATACTAAGGTATATTGGTCCTGGTCGTTAAAAATAGTCTTATGCGATATACGAGAATGTTAGATAGAAGAAGTAAAATGTAGTAAGAGTTTAACACAATATTTCGGTGTTACGAGACGAAATGAAGCAATATGGTATCGATGACTCAAACGACTTAGAGTTGACTCGAAAACGTCTTAGAATACTCGGTTGATCCGTGCAAGACTCGTGACTTGTACCGAAAGTGAAACGAAATCATTGTAAGTATCGGTTTGGTGCATTTACATTGCCTCCTATATGACAAACATGAAAAACAATTATAATCTTCCACCTTACTGTGTGGTGCAAAATATGAGGCCCAGAGGAAGCATCATAAGGATGAGATTAGCTTTGATAAATCACAAACCAGCAACAATTGTTCGTCATGCATCCTACTAAACTAATATGAAAACCTCTTCTTTTAAGG
Organism: Ilex asprella; assembly: GCA_023539305.1. Lineage (NCBI taxonomy): Eukaryota > Viridiplantae > Streptophyta > Magnoliopsida > Aquifoliales > Aquifoliaceae > Ilex > Ilex asprella. The sequence continues at coordinate 8,438,683 of CM042197.1, forward strand.
TCGTATTGAACCTACTCCTACAACGTAAATCTAAACTACCTGTAATTATATGTTATTCACAAGTGTTGGATGAACCTAGATATTATTTGTGAGAGTTAAACTTCATACATTCAAGTTTATAATAAAATTTCAAATTTCACTACATAGTGGTGGGTGATTCGTGAGAGTTAATTGACTTACATTTAAATTAATAGACGTGTGACATCTAATCAAGTTGTCAGGGCTAGCCTAACCTCATTGTAGATAAAGCTTGGACTTTAGGCCCCACAATTTAAGAAGACCCCATAATTTGAGTTATAAAATTAACCCACATCAAAATTTTAATTTTACAAAAATTTAAGTCCTATCAAAAGGTATAAAAAAATTTAAGTTCAATTAAAATTTTTAATTTCAATAATTTGGGCTCATGATTGAACCTATAATATAAGAAACTCAGAAATCAAAAGTTAAAAAAATACTAAAAGTATAAAAAAATTTACTCAAAAGTCTAAGTTATATTTACCTCACAATTACTCTCTTCTGATAAAAAAATAAAAATAAAAGTTAAAAGATCTTTATCGACAATACTGATTATTCCTCTATTACATACACATATAATAAATAAAAAATAAATTAATTTTTAATAAAATTTTAATATTAAAAATAAAAAGTCTTATTCGATATTATCGCTTTAGGCTTCAAAATGTTTTGGGTCGCCCCTGCAAGTTGCATATATTTTGTGATTTCATATATCAAAACTTTCTTGTTGCACGCCACATTTATAAATTTAAAATTCGAGTCAATTTGGTGAGTTTATATTGCATTTTCCGACCTATATTACTGCATATGACATGACATTTTAGTGTATTTTATTTTGAGTAATGTTATTATTAACTTATATGCCACATCGATGGGTAAACATAGTTAAGTTCATTTTTTGTAAGTTTATATATAATAGTATATCTACATGTGATCCTTTCCCAATATATCTATTCAGGGTTGTTGTGAGTTTGCAGGTTGTTTTCTTGGGTTTCTTCAAATGGAAGAAACATTTAAATTAAACAGAGAATTAGAATGCTGTGTTGGAACTAAAATTGAAGATGTTTGAACAACCGTTTTCAATATGCATCACCAATTGAGGATGATGTGACTCACGTTCTTTTGTATACATCAACATGTCAATAATATATTACATTTGACACTGATGATCAACCTTTTGGTCTTGAACATTAATTTTTTTTCCCTAGACTTGGCTTTTATGACATATTTTTTGTGGAGTTTTAGTCATCGAGTTTTTTAGGGGTTGCAAAGAATCAATGACCCTAACTATTGGGTGACTTAATGAATAATTATGTCCGAGTCCTCTTCAATTTCCAAGGCTTTTGCCCACTTTTTGTTGACAAGAATGATGGCAAGTTTATTTTTACAATAATGACATGTGTACCATTTTTGTGCACTACTTCATGTATACCACCAAATGTATCATGATTTCAACCATCAAATATTCAATGAATTCAAAAAAAACCTACTAATCTAATGGTTAATATTGAGGTGATGCAAAAAGATGGTACAAAATGATAGTGTGTGTAGTATTTCTAAGGGAGTTGAATGTTTACTTATTCACCCTCGTTTCCCATAAAGGAGAGTATTCCTTCATTTTGCAGGGCCACATATTTAATATCATTTGCACCAATGGATCAATGTCACAGTATCATCTATTAACTTGGAGAATACTAAGATATATTTGTTCCAGTATCACAAAATAGTCTTAAGCGAGAATGTTAGATAGAAGAAAAAGTTTAACATAAAGAGAGTTTAATGGAATATTTTGGTGTTACGAGACGATAAGGAGCGATTTGGTATCAATGACTCAAACGATTCTGAGTTGACTCAAAAACATTTCAAAACAATCAGTTGAGTCGTTAAGTCATATTGTTATACTAGTTAATACCCGTTCTTGAAGACATTTGCGTAACAAAAAAAAATTGTCATTACAGTAAATACTATTTAAAAATACTCTTATGTAGAGAGAGAGAAGTCTATTTATCTATCTATCTATCTATCTATATATATATATATATATATATACATACATACATACTGCTAATAAAAGGAAGCTAAGTGAAAAACTTTTGATTGACTATTATGTCCCTATGAAAAAGATTAAAAACACTTATATTCTTATGTATTTAATTATCCAATATCAATATTTATATTTATGCTTACTTCCTTATTAACATTTAGTCTTCCTACTATAATTGATTTACAACACAATTAATGATATGAATAAGTATTAAATAAATATATAAATGATAACTACATTCCTTTGGTCAATTAATTAGCCATTGGAAGGTGAACCATTTCATCTTCCAATTATTCCTTCATTCACCGACTGCCAGACACAAGTATCCAATGTGTATTGAAGATTATTATTTTATGTTTTTTCTTTATTTAGTGTTGTAATTCAAATTTTAGATAAGCAATTTTATTGCTTGAGGTAATTTTATTCGTTAGTTTTCTATTTCATGAGGTTTTGTACTTTTGCTTATCTTGAATATTGTTTTCTTTTTTGGGGTCTATTATTGAATACTATTTTCAATATAGGTGAACATGAACATAAAACAAAAATTATGTCAATAGATTAACATAAAACAAAAATTATATATCAAGCCACTCAATGTCGTCGTGGTGATGAATAAAAAGGGATTGGAAAAAGCGCCAAGAAAGCAACAGAAACATAGTAAATGAAATTAATCATGTTTCAGGAAGATAGGATGTGTCTACTAACTCTGGTAAAAATATGTTGAAAGGCCATCTTAATCCTGGTCAAATTATACCACCAGTCATTTAAGCATCATGCGTTTCTACTTCCAATTGTGTAGTGACACGACCTGTAGTTGTGAAGGACACCCTTAACATCATGTTTGTCGGCACCATAACAATTCCTCTATGATCATTTTTTTTCAACTTGGCATCACTAACACAATTCAAAGAGTGTTACATGTTAGGTACATGCTAATTGTTTCAGTTTGTTTGTTTGTTTATTCTTTTTTTTTATAGTGCTCTTTGGTACCTTGGCTTTTATGCATGTTTCTAATTCACAAGACTCAGCTACTCATTTCTAAAGATTGATTGATGGCCAGATACACTGGTAAGGTAATTTCCAGTGATAATCCTACATGGTTAAAATTAACTAAAATTCTATAATTCTATTTTTGAAGGTGAATTTCATGTTAATATGCTAAGTTATGTCTCTTGATATTAAAAATGATTCAAAAATTCAACAAATTAACTCTTATGCATCCGTTAATTATGATTTCAAGTCAATATTCATGAAAAGTAGTAGTTAAGTTACTTCACTATCATTATTGATGATTAGGAATGCAGCCAAAAGTGAAACAACTCAACATTTTTTTATTTCCATGATTAGAAGTAGAAAAACTTCCAATTCAAGAAATGAACTTTCTAGGTTCAAGAACTTATATCTATCCATAAGATAGTGTCACGATTTGTCTGTAAAAGTGACACTTGCCATAATTGACATTGTTATTGTGATATTGCAAATTTTGCTTTCTTTCTTATTTAACTTAAAAGCTACTTCAAACATTATTTTATGCTCTATTTTAGCACAATTCATTTAGCGAAGAAACAGTAAGATTAAGAAAACTCAACAACAAGCATGCAAAAGTTTATCTAAGGAACATGATGTCATAGATATTAAGTTTTTGGTTAAATTTATTAACAGGTTTATCTTTCGGATTTTATTAACAAGGTCGGATAGAGCTACATGTTCTTCTATAATTTAATCATTCAGGAAAAATTCATTGTGACTCATTTCATTTTAATTTTAGATCATACGAGTTGCCCATGCCTTTTAATTTATGTATACTATGCATTATCATCAAAAAAATATGTATGACAATGGTCAGGGTCAAGCATGAATGCTTTTTGAGTTGTCTAAATTTATGCCATTTTATTAGATAAATAATGGTGAGATACTCTTGTTAGATTGTCTAGGAGGGATGGTATGACACTGTGGTGTCATAAGTGAGCCAACCCTTGAATTCCTTGGAAAATTTTCACATGATTACATTTCATTCTTTGAAATAAATTCTAAATGCCTCTTCAACTCAATAAGTACTTTAAACTTAAGGAGACGTTGAATTTGTAAATATGAAACTCATATGGGTCTCCTTGCTATGGAATCATGGTGTTATTCCATGATTCCACATAAACACCATTTCATGCATATCAAAACTTACGTGAAAAAGTCTTAAAAAAATAGAATGATTAGAAACATCAATGATATTCTTCATTTGATTCTAAATCTCAAGTTTTGTTGTGAACTTGCTCTTAGGTTTCTAACGCTCTCTTAAGAATAATAGAATAGTCCAAAAACTTTTCTACAAGTGACACACACGTTCAACTTTATGGATCATATGATGGATAATATTTTATGATATTTATAGTAATAATATAAAATATTTGATATTCAAAATAATTTACGTGCAACGCACGTATGCACAAGCTAGTATATATAGATAAAGAGTAAAAAAAAAACTATAACATCACAAAATAATATTTATATTTATTTAAACCAACCTCAAAAGAGTCAAATGGAACAACCAGAGATAATAAGGAAAGATGACTACCAATATAGGAACTTGCGATAATAAACAGGTTGCCCAAAAAAAGTAACAATAATGAATATGATAGGTCTAGTTTGTTTGTGTTTTCTGTAAGATGGGTCCAGTTTGGTTGTGTGTTCTGTGAGAAAGAGGCATGACTGAGAGAGAGAGGTAGAAGAGAGATGGATAGAGAGAGAGGCGTGTGAGTTGAGTGTGTGTGTGTGTGTGTTGGGGGGGGGGGGTTCTTTGAGATGGGTGTGTTCGTGTTTCTGTGAGATGGGTCTGTTTTTATAATTTGTTTGTTTGAATTTCTGAGCAAGTATTATGTTTACTATACAATCAAAAAAAATTATAGAGTGAGAGGGGAGAGAAAAAGAGGTAGAATGAGACTCTAGTGTCTGAGTGTGTTAATTTGAGACTCTAGTGTGCCTGAGAGAGGTGAGTTAGAAGTGAAATGGGAATCTAGAGTTAAAAATATAACGAAACTCTTAGTCCAATTCTTAGGCGGGAAAAAAATTGAGAATTAATAAAAATCGTCGGATTAACAATCTTAAAATGTTGTGAGCCGTTCGAATGATTTTTTAAGTTTGGGATTTAAAACTCTTTTTATCATATGGATAGCGTCAAATCATATTGTTAGGAGCATTGCCTGCCATATGACAATCAAGAAAAACAGAGACCACCCCCACTCCACCACCCTGTGTGGTGCAAAAATTGAGGCCAAGAGAAAGCCCAAAACCTTTTTGGGTGAATAATGGTAGAGCAATGTTATTGAGACCTAATTTACTGACTTAATGTGCTGATCTAATTCATTATGACCTTTAGATTGGCTGTGGGGGCCATCAAACTTTGGAACTTGGTGTTGATCCAATAGTTCTACTGCAACCACATCATTATATCAACAAATTAGATCAGTATTTTAGGTCCAAATAGTATTACTCATAATGTTAACCCAAGTTCCAAGGTAACTCAAATAGTAATATGGACAAGTTGTGAATTTAGAAGTCATGAATTTTAAACTTGACAATCTCTTAAAACTAGGTCATAAGATATTTATCTTTTATGAATACCTTAGTCCCAACGTGGATGGACTACCATTGACTGGACCAAAAAATGAATTAATCGAGATGCGCACAAAATAACTCAAGCACCATGACCGTTGAACCAAAAAAAAAAATAAGTTTAGCCCTGTATTAGTTCAGGTTGCATTGCAATATGTTCTGCTTCCTCAAATTTGGTTCCAAAAATAGTTTTTTGCCATTAAAAAGCAAAATGAAAAATAGCTCAAAAAAAGGCATCATAAAGATGATGAAAACAGGATATTAGAGAATGACAAACCCAAAGGTAGATGGACAACATCTTTTTTATTCATCCAAACACCTCTCAAATGAGCCAATGCAACCAATAATGACACTAAGTCTCATACCAGCAACAGTTATTCGTCAAGCATCCTACAAAACTATTACGAATTGAGATTACTTTGATAAATATGCTAAATAACTCATGAGCCAAGCATTCTGTTCACCACTAGTTTAAAGGTATCGGTTGGACCAGTAAAGAAATCAAATGATCCTTCGTCCAACTGTCTGGCACACCATGCCCATCTCCATATTGGTAAAAGCACTGCCCTGTCCTACCAAGATTTGGAATGCCACTTAAAAATGGTTCAAAGAAAGGATAAGTTTTGAGCACATCTTTGTTCAGAGACTTCCATGTTTCATGAACTAAGTTGTTTATGTATTCCCGAGCGATTGCTTCAGATACACCAGTTTCATTCATATAACACTGGACTGACTTGGGTGTATCTCCTCTTGCCAACTCATCCTGCATATATATCTCACGTCTTAATGAATTCCAAACAAGCTTTAATTTTTTTAAAAAAATATAAAAGACACAAATAGAATTTTACCGACGAAGTTCCTAAATCATCGGTGAGGCGAACAATCATAGAGGAATAGCGCATGATACTCGGAAGCTTGTCGATATAATCCAATGCCTCTTGAGTGATTTTGTTTGTGGTTAAGTAACTACAAAGTAATATGAGAGGCACCGAAATGGAAACCACTGCATTCTCCAAATACTCTTCCAACGTCGGCTTGTATCCACCATGATACCACTTTGCTTCCTTCAAGAATGCTTTACAGATATCTGCCCACTGAAGCAGTATAATAGGAATTAAGGTTAATTCGAATAAAAGTGTATGAGTTCTTAATGATGCATCATTGAGTAGTTTTTCGAGTAGCCTTGAAAAAAACCTAATAATTAAGATTATTTTGTCTGGAAAGAGGAGTTCTACCGCTTTGCTTAGGTAAGGGATGATGTTGAAGCCTTGCTCTTTCAATGTCCAGTAGCCAATTTCATTGCTAGTGTTGTACATGGCAAGAAGGCATGTCTTTATATTGCAAGGAAGCTTGTCAATTCCATTTATATCCCATCTGTATGGTTTCACAGGAATGAAATTTATTAAAGCAATAACGACAGAAAAGAAAAGGAAGAAAAAAGAAGCAGAAAACTATTGTCCGACAGATTAATCAAGACATAAATTACTTATGTCGATCCATAAAATACATAAAGATCTCTATACGAACCTGTCAACAAGATTTGTAAAGAGCTCAAGTTCTTCCAATGAGCCATAGACATCATATATATCGTCTATAGTAGTTATAAAGCATATTATCTTTGTCGTCATAAAACGAAAGGGTCCATATTGTGGTTCAGATACCGTTCCAAGGCTCCAAAAGTAGTGCTCAACAAGTCTATCTCTGGCAAAGCTCATCTTATTTAAGTTGGTGTCCACCCACCAGCTGAGAATTTGACAAATTATAATGAAAATTAGTTTTGAGTAAGAACTACCATATACAGAGCTAGAATGATATTTTTGTCAACACAATTTCTATAATGATTGAGGATCAGGGGTTCCCAACATTAGGTTTTCATCTTGGAAGCACGGATATTTCTCACGGGGGCGCCGTGGAAGTATCAGACACGTGTCCGACACAAATACGGCCAGGGCAAGACTAGAAGTGTCCTGAATAGTGAATTTAGTCGGACATGGCCAATAATTTTTTTATTAAAAAAATAACTTTTAACTACTAAAAATTTATTTTTTAAATATATTTTTTGTTACGTAATTTATATACTATGAATGTTAATAGATGCAATGATGTTTGATGAAAATAAAGGATATTTAATTTAATCTATTTCAATATTAATTAAAAAAAATTGCTAGGTCTTATTATTAATATTGTTATAATATATGCTTTATTTTTACTATATTACAACTCTATTATTATTTAAAAAATATATTATATTATTTTAATAGTTATATCTTTGCCGTACCCGTATCCCATATTTTTTAATTTTGTCATATTCCCGTATCCGTGTCCCATATTTTTTAACTTTATCGTATCCCCGTATCCGTATCCGTATCCTATCGGATACGACATCCGTATCGATATCCATGCTGCCTAAGTTTTCATACCTTGCTAATTGTCTGGCCTCTTTCTGATAAAGAGATTGCACTATGTTGTAATCCAACTTAGCCAGTCGTAGCAAAATAGGATTCATGTTTTGTTCTTGCTCGTATGTATCAATGAACCATCTAGCCTCCACTCTTTCCAATCTCCAATGCAAGGGCATATCCAAAGCGTGGCCTACTTTTCTCACCAAACTTGGTGGCATGTCTCCTTTGATATCTTTCAGGTGTGTTGTTGTGAAAGTCTTGGCCTCATCCATGATAGTTTCACCTTCGAAACCAAAGAAAGAAGCCTCATACAAGCTCAACAACCCCTTCACATCCTCACAAAAGCTTGTCTTAAAACCACCCGTCTTGTCCATAAACCTTTCAAATACGTCTGTCTCCCAAGAAAATTATAAAAGATATTAATTTTTGATATTTTTGTTTTTTCTTTTCTAATGCATCAAATTTGCATGCTATCATAATAATTTCAACGTAGTAAATGTAACCACTCATGAAAGGGCAAACATTTTCTATGATTCAAAATATAATTCATTGAGAATTTAAAAGCATAAAGATGTTTGAATTAAAATGAAAGATGTAATTCATTGATGCAAAGATGACCTTTTTATAGCAGCTGTGAATACTTCAATTCAACAAATCAAGCCAACAATTCATACCCCTTTCTAAACTAAATTCTATTCGATCCAAGTGCTACCAATACTTGTTAAAAATACTCTAATTCTACAAGGATTTATATAATACCACATTAAAAAAAAATAAAAGACAGATATTTTCTTCATACTATATATATTAGTTAAACGTTCGTGTCAAAATCAACTTATTTGTGGTTAAGACTAACTTGACCCGACTATTATTTATGATCGAATACACCTTGAAACATATATACCTTGAGATACATTACACCCATGTTGTCTAAGGATCCTAAATTGGAGCGCAATTGCATAAAGATCATCACTTAACCATGCATTGTTGCTATGTTCATAAATACTAGTTACTGCTTTTTTTATCTCTTTCTCGAACGGATATTTCAATCCTAGCCTTTGAACTGCATCAATCAACTCAAGCTTGGCCAAGGGGTCCATCACTCCATCAATGAGGCACTTCACCTCACCTTTTAGTTTATCAACCTCGCTCACATATTTCTCTTCCTGCATATCAATTAAATATATAAGTAAACAATTCTTCAGATTAACCTCATAATTGTAAGATGTGGATAAACAATAATAAGGATATTTTTGAAAGTACAATGTAATCACTAGTAAGTGACTGCACGAAATTATAGTCCCAGACACTTTGTGAATAATTTGCTGATCGTCGGGTCACACTATGATCAACAGACATTACTATGGTATTGGCAAGACATTGAATGGATTTGGATGTACAAGGGGTAAAAGAATGTTTAGAAGAATGAAGACACAACATGGTGGTTGTAGAGACTAGAAAAGGTGCAAACAAAGCATGAAGAGCCATCACTTTTACTTAGCTAGCCGTCTATAAATTTTAATTGTGGACTCTAGCTAGGACCACACCCTATATATATACACATTTGCCGACAACGAGTCTTGTAATTAAACAAATGATTCTCGTGTTTCACATGTTTCGTGCATGAGTAATGTTATATTGACTAAATTTTGGGATTAAATTAGAAGTCTAAATAACTTGACAGTTGATTATTTAAAAATTTTATTGGGACTTAAATGATATGACACTAAATAAAGAAGTCTAACTCATGTACTATGTCATTTGGGCTCTAAATTTAGTCCCAAAATTTAGTCAGTGTTGTATTACTCTTCGTGTATTATATATAAACAAATACAAATTGGATGCGATGTTACAAAATTGCCCCTAATTATTTGCGTAGCTTGCACGAAATTCATATCTCATCCTTATCCAGTTATCCCCTCCCATCATCCCTTATTTTTCTGTCTCATCTGCATTTAACCCATCATTTAACAAGTTGGAGTGTTGCAGTGTTCTAAGGCCTGTTTGGTATGTTTTTTGAGAGGGGTTTGAATTGGATTGTTTAAATTTGAGTTTGACTCAAAGATGGAATTTAAGGTATTAATGCTGTCCAAACCCATGTTTAGTATATGCAGGGATATGAATATTATGATAATGTATTTGTATGTAAATGACTAGTTTGGCCTTAAATCAATTTAATCCAAACTCATGTTTGTTTATGTTAAACATGAGTTTGGATACATATATGAGTAAATATGTGTCCTTATGGGTTAAATATATGATTAAATATTTTTTCCTAACTTATGAAAAAAATAATGAATGTTGATAACATATAACTATTATTCATAACCATAATAAAACACAATAAAGCATTAACCCAATAAGAAAGTGCAATTTTCTAACATTTACTTATACGGGGATACATACAATGAGTCAATTAAAAATTATTTTTTTAATTATTAAAATTTCTAATTTTTTTTTAAGTATTAAAATTTCGAGTGAATTAAAATTCGATTCAAGTTAATTAAAATTTATTTTTTTACATATTAAAATTTGAGCCAATTAAAAATTATATTTTTTTACGAATTAAATTTTGGCTAATTAAAATTCTATTTGAGCAAATTAAAAATTATTTTTAATTTACCAAAGTCAAATAATGTATTAACTCGTATTGAATTTTAATCAGCCAAATTTTAATACCTAAAAATATAAATTTTAATCGACTCAAATTTTAATAAATCAAATTTTAATTGACACAAATTTTAATAAGTAAAAATATATAAATTTTAATCGATTTGAAAGTAAATTTTAATTGGCGCTAACAACTCGGGTAAAGTTCAAATCAATTTAAATTTTAATATGTAAAAAATAAATTTTAATAGGTTCAAAATTTAATACGTTAAAAAAAATAAAATTTATTCAACTTCAATCGAATATTTTTGGGCTTTACTCAATTTGTATATATGAGGAATATATGATATATAGGGGTATAAATGTCATTTATATACTAAACCCTCAAACCCACATATGAAACCTACCCCCCTTGGGTTGTATGAAATCCATGAATGAGAGTTTCATGACCGGGCCAAGACCGGGCCGGGTTTAGAATCCTATCCCTATTTGAGGCATATCAAACATGAGTTTAAGGGGATTTACCTCCTCACCCATGTTCCCAAACCTCCCCAAACCCCTATACCGAACACACCCTAATTGATCAAAAAAAAACAAGTTGGAGACAGAATCATAAAAAGTTGAGGTGACAAAAAATAATTTTTATATAAAGTAAATTTTTATTTATTTAAAGATGAGTAGCTATTAGATATTAGAGTGGTGGTTAGACCACATGATGCAATGTGATTAGAGTGAATATTAAGATAAATTAAAATTTTAATAATTGAAAAAAGAAATAGAAAACACTTCTCAAACCCTCTCTCTAAAAAAAATAATAGTTATATATAACATTATAAATTTTGATCTAGTCCACTGCCAATAACTCCTTAAATACCCACACGGGTACTCCACTGGCATGAAGAACTCCTTTGTGCACTGTATTCTTTCAGATATTAATTTGCACTTTTTTGTTTCCTTTTTCTTTTTCTTTGTGGAAGGTCGGCAATGCATATTACATGATCTTTTTACCCAATCAGGTGGTTTTGAGAAAGTATGGCGGTGAGATGGCAATAATGGAGGTGGTGCGGTGGCAACAACGATAGTGGTGGTAGTAATGGTAATGGTGATAGTGGTGGGGTGACGGTGGTAGTGATGGTGGAACAGTGGTCGGGGTGATTGGACAATTTAAAACACTACTTTTTTTAAAATTATTTTTGAAAATTTATAAATACTTTTAAAAAATTATTTCAAACGCACCTCAATGACCTATTTTCCCTATTAAATTGAAAGTGTTAATATTAAAAGTTCGATTAATTTTAAAATAAAATTTAAAACACTCCCTACATTGAAAAGTTTTAAAAGCGACGGTGAATAAAAGAATGGTTTGCCTTCCAATTTTTTTGAAAATATCCAAACTATCCCTCCTTATATAAATGTACTAAAATGACATCAACCCATTTCCCTATATATATAGATATATACATCTCAACCCCTTGGCTTGAAGTTGTTCTCCATATTGATAACTGATCGTTCACTACAAAAGTTGGTAAATATTTTTTGTCTTACAGATTTGTAAATATTTTTATGCAATTTTTTCTAATCTTTCATTTAGTTAATTTTTAATTTTTTTAAGCAGATATTTTAAATTTTTTCATGCAATTTTTTTTAATATTTGTTCATGCAGTTTTTTTACTCAATTTTATTTTTCATGCAGATAGTTTTAATTTTTTTTTATTTTGTTCAATCAATTTCTTTTTCAAGCAATTTTTATTTTTAATTTTTTTCATGCAATTTTAATTTTTTATTTCTAGATGTTTAAATGTGAGTATATTGTGATGTATTATCGTAGGATTCATACCTTCTTCAAATGTTGGTGGAGGTAGAGATATAAGGTAGGAGGAGTTTGACCTAAGACATAATTATAAACCATGTTTTTGTGAGAAAAAAATTGTAGTTAAAATAGTGGAATCTGATAAGCCCAGTAAAGGAATATTGTATTACAATTGTGAAAAAAGGTCATATAGATTTTTTGCATGGTGTCATTCGATATCTATTGCACCACTGATTGCCCAACCTGAAGGGTATGGAATGGGACATCGCAACACAGAGATAAATGTTGAATTAAACAAGTTGGTTACAAGAGTGAAGTCGATAGAGGACACCCTGCAATGCATGAAGAAACTGATGGTAGTTGTAATTGTGATTTTAGTGTCACAACTTTTGTTGGAAAAAAAAGAAAAAGTAGTTGCAGACTTATGTTTTTGGTTGTGCAAATCTGATGCTTTTGTTTTCTATATAATGACTAGTTGTTCAAATATGATGTTTTTGTTCTATGTAATATGATTGGTTGTTCTAATCTGATGCTTTTGTTCTATGTAATACGATTGCACATGATTTTGTTAAGCATAGCAGTTTTGATAATTACATTCATAATAGTTCTGATAGTTACATTCATGAATATTCAAATTTGCCTCCATTTCCAAACATTCATAATTGTTACAAAATTTGCCTCAATTTCCAACTATTCTGTTGTGACATTTGAAGGTATTTTGCACAAAAATTTACAAGTTAAACCATCTATTCTACACAAAAGTCATACTTTATTCATGTGTTAAACGAACTATATTCAAGTATTCACACCAGGAACAAAAACAAGCAAAAAATCCTTCATCTTCCTCGTCCTCTTCCTACTCTATCCCAACAGTTTGTGTCTCTCCCATGCCTTTCCTTCCTTGCAAAAAATCAGCAAAAAATCCTTTATCTTCCTTGCACATGTCTTTCCCTCCTCTGCCTCATTCTCTTCCTGTGTCCACTACCCGTTCAATATTCTAGTTTTCTTGTGGCAAGCTAGATTGTGTTGTTGTCTCTTCAATGTTTTGGTTTTGTGGTGGTAAAGTAGGTTGTGTTGGTGATCCACTTCCTTTGCCCTTACTTTTCCTTCCTTTTCCTTTGCCTACACGAGTCCCTCCAGTTGCAAATACCTAATATGTATGGAAAAGTGAATTAACAGCTTGTGTATTTTGTAAACTGAGTAACTAAAAAATTAATGAATTACTACATGTTCATTTGTTAGTCCAATTCTAAATTCTACTCGAGAAGCTATATGTTCTACCATCACAGGAGTTGGTTGTTGTGCACTCATAGGAGTTGGTTGTTCTGCCCTCACAAGAGCTCTTTGACATATTCTCTTATTATGACCAAACTCTTTGCAAATTTTACATTTCACACTTAAATATTTTCTGGCAAAGCTAGTTTGTGATGCTGGCTCATCTGCCTACTTCCTCTTGGTTTTTTTTTTTTGGTCTGCCTGGGAGTCTTCACAGAGGGGAAGAGATAGCATATCACCAACTACATGCGACCATTTTCTCTGGTCTCGAAGGGGGTGTATCATTAGCTCATGAGCTTTTAAGAATGCCTCTTTCTTAAAGAAATCATCACAGTATTCCTCAATATTCAACATGTTATGTGCAATTGCCTGTGTTGCATCCTTACATGGTATGTTTGATATACCCAAGGTCATACGATCACATTTTTTTTCAAGTACCACTATGTATCTTATCCTATTATCCATTATCTCATACTGCATTCCACCTACATGCACTGCAGAACATGATCTTGACTCAACAATGATTTTGTTAAGTTTTTTCTTGGCATTTTCTATCACTAACCCTTCCCAACTGTTGCCCCTCTCATGTTTTTGTTGAATCCTACTTATCTTCCGCATACCACCATGAAGTCTCCAAACTCTCTAGTCATCATCACATACATGTTACAATCAGTCAAATGCCAGGAAACAAAATATATATAGTCCTAATAAAAAGGAAGCTTTCGCTAAAAATTTTTGATTTTCTATTCTACTCTTACTTAATCATATAAAGACAAATAGACAATCATATCTTATTTTTCACTTTAACTCTTAGACCCTTCCTTTTCTAAAAATATTTGCAATTACATGTGCAATGAATATAAAGTATTACCTACAGGAAGACCTTTCATATTCATAACATTAAAGAAAATTACAAAACAATATAAGAATAGAAATGCTATCCTTTCCATCTTCACTTTCCAAACGGTAGAGCAATCTTCTATCTTTAAATAATAGAGACTATCGATATTTTTGCTCTTCTCCGTAAGTTCTATAGCACCCTCTACTTGCGGCTTTAGCTTTTATTTTATTTTTTTTGCAAGCTATCATGGATATTATGAAAATAGCACTTGTAAACGATATTGAAGATGATGAACTCAAAGTGCAAGAATTCTATTTTTTTTAATCCGCGCTTAGTTTCATTTGATGTTGTCTTCCTATCAACTGTTATTTTGATTATCTAATCTGAGTGTATTCTTGGACTTTAAGACAATGAGATTATCTTGTTCATTGTTTAGATTCATTTTTATTTTTATTTTTATTTATCTTCTTTTTTGTTTTTATTTAAAATTTTGATTTGTTATGGTCTTCATGTTTGAGATTGGACTGTCAATTTTTACAAAAACTATATGCAAATTTTGCTTATTAATTAAATTTTTATTCACTTCTATCGAGTTTTAATCTATTTTTTTTGCTTTCAATTGTCAAATGTTTACGGTAAGATTGTAATTTTTTCCAATCCAAAGGCAATTTGGGGTGAAAAACTTTATATTCTTAATGAGAATTCTGGTAAGTATTGTTCACAACTATGGTAGAAGCAACATATTTGAAACATAAATATAGAGTGTGTTTGGGATGACTTAAAAAAAGCACTTTTAGAGTTTTTGACTTATCATAAGTCATTTTTTTAAAAAAAAGTAATGTTTTGGATAACTTATCAAAAACACTTTTAAATAAGTAAAAGTAATTTTAACCCTTAAATAAGTTAATAAGTAGAAGTCAGAAAAAATAACTTTTTCTTTTGCGAAAACACTTTTTTTTCACGATCAGCACCCTTACCTCTTCGACATCCACAAACGACACCAACCGTCGACGATGACCATCGCCGACGCTCGAGAGTGTATTACCATCTACGACACCAAAAGTAGCCTCCTCTGTCACAGATCTTTGATTTATTTTTGATCAAGATCTTGGTTTATTGTTGATCAAGATCCACTGCAAATAGAGGTACAACCTCTTCATTTCTATGCGATTTATAGCTTCTATTTCACAGGTCTATTATCGCAACAACAATTATATTTTTTGTTTGATTTCTTGTGTGTTTCTATAATTTCATTTGAGGTTTTTGAGTAACATTTGTGACAAAATTTGTAGAAATCGTTGAATAATTTTGGGAAAAAAATATTTTTATTTGATTCATGATTACTATGGGAGTTCATTACATATTAGAACTGTGATATCTTTATGATTTGTGTTGATCTGGGATAACGTTTCTATTGTCCACTGCCCACCAACTGTTTGATTTATGGCCAAGCAGAATGGGCTTAACAAAAGCATTAATAAGTGGAAGATACACACACCCTATGATAATTGAAGCCTGCACCGAGCTTTGAGGTCCATGTCCAGTGACTGATACCAAATGTAATTGGTCTTCGAAAAGCTATCCAGAACTTGAGGTATTTTTTGATAAGTAGTCGGCAATATAAGGGTAGGGCTCCTTCAGACTTTTGCAGTTTGGACTGCCTTCACATAGCTGATGACTGCAAGATAAGTGCTTGCTAGTGTTTGATTTGGAGGGGCTATACTCACTCAGATCTCTATCCTGCACAATAGATGCCCAAATATGAGGGAGCACCTGCCAATCAATCAGGTAGGTGAGAGAATGGGATTGAGTCATTGAATTCTTCCAGAGTTGTAGAATAAAAAACCGGGTTTTCTTTCAGTGATGAGAGGGAGTTCAGAAGATTATAAGTCTCCATATTTGATAAAGTGTTCATGTTTTCTAAGAAATTTGCCATGGAAGGTGGAGATTAAAGGTGATATTGCAGGTATTGAAGCCTAGCAATTTGAACAGTTTCTGCTTGTAATCTTTGAACTTGTTCTTCTAATGAGGAGTTTTAGATGTTTTTGATGATATGGGTTAATTGGGCTTATGAGTGTTAGATTGGGGCTTTTTGTCTCAGTCTATCTACTATGTTGGTCTGGTTGGTTGTTCTGGGAGTCTTGGAGCTCTGCCTTAACAGTAGTGCTGATTTGTTTGAAACAAATTTGGTGGGGAGTTGCTGGAGATGACCGGGAAGAGCTGCTGTCCTGAAGGCTTAAGTCTGGAATGGGTTAGCAAACTTTGTTGCTATTGAAGTTTTTGGAGGATGCTGCTAAAATCTTTTTTGAATGGTTTTTTGGACTTTTGTTTTTTCTTGTTATGGAAGGCGTCTGTGACTTACTTTTTGCTTCTTGTAATGGTTTGGCATTTGTGAATAAATAAAATTTTATTTTTGTTTAAAAAATAAAGGAGTTTTCGATGAGCTCTTTGAGATTAGCCAAAGCTATGAGACGAGGAAGGCTTGAAAAGATACCGATTCGAGGTCGGTGAGTCATTGGATCAAAACCCATCTGAATTAGTTTCTTCTTCAGATGGGTGTTCCACAAATTCTTGATTTCATTGTCCGTTCGTACTGGTAGGCGAGTTGCAATTGCAGAGAGTCAGAAATTCTTAATTTTTGTATATGATTTTTTTTGTGTGTAGTGTAGTGTATGTTTGTATACCTGCATTCAATGTTATTAACAATTGTGACACAAATAAATATTTTTACATCCAAATATATTTTTTATAAAATACTTTAATTTAAGCATTTTTTATTTTGAATATCCAAACAATACTTATTTAATGAAAGTGTTTTTCTTCCAAAACACTTTTGATAAACACTTATTAAAAAAGTATTTATGAAATTTCATAAGTAATCCCAAACGCACTCATAATAAACAACCAATAAATAATCAAATTGATCACTTTATGTGTTCCTTTATTCTGCCTCTTTTATTTTCTAAGTTCACACTTATTTTATTCCTGTGTTAACTACAAATATGGAGATAATCTAGATAAAAAGTAGAAAATAAAAATTATAATTATAATTCAAAATAGTCCAAGTACAACATTCGTTGGCACCAACTAGTACATGGAAATGTCACTCCAAGCCATCACACAATTTTCATCATCGCTTAAGAAAAAACGAAAACAAGCACAAATAATATCCAGAACTCAGGATCACTAAATCCGAATCTTTCCATCAAATACATCAAAAATAAACGTTATTAGTAATTCCCAACAATATAATGACACGCTCAAACCAAAATAAATGAATTACTAACTTCCTTCACCAATAAATATTTAAAAGTTCTAACCCAAATTAAGGATACATCATAGATCAACCCCCAAAAATACAGGTTCCAACCATCAAATTCACATATTCAACCAGAACCAAAATTCAACCAGTAACTAATTTATTGAAAAACTATTAACAGAGGAGACCATACCAGTTAAAACCTCAGATATAACAAGTGCAAATGTTCTTAGGTTATTTTGTTAGAAATTGAATCTGTAAGGGTAGAACTAAACCATGGATGTAAATCGAGACCAAAAAAAATATAGGATACAAAAACAGAGAAATACTCTGTTTTTCTTCAATCGCAGTTTCTTTCAAAAGCCAAAAACAAACGAATAAATTGTCAAGAAATTTCGAAAGAAAGGGGAAAACCCAGAAGCAGACTTTGGATACGTGGAGGTACCATTATCGGGGTTGTGACTGATAACAATAGCATAATCCCCAGAAGCTCTAGCAAACACTCCACGGCCACCCACATGGTGCCCCACATTACACACAACAGCACCTTCAGGAATCGAGCAAATAGGCAAGACATTACCCAGCACCAGATTAGCTTTCTTGCCACAGTACACGAACTGACCGGTGTACACTCCCTCGGCGGCGGCGAAGAGCTCTTTCTGGTGCTTGAAGCGAAATGGGTGTCGGAAGTGACTCGGGCTAACGGAGCTCCCCGACTCGGGTCGTGGACGATCTCGGTGACCACGCCTCTGAGATATCCGTTGCGCTCGGCGAAGTCGAGGGACCGGAATCGGGCGGGTCCTTTCCGGTGGTGGGTGTGGGACTTGAAGACGGACCCGGCACCTTTACGTTGGGCGCGAATGACGTGATCCATTTTCTCTGGGTTAGGGTTAGGGTTTTGGAACGGTGGAGAAGAGTATGGGTGTTCAAATTTACAGATAGGCCGTAATGTTTTATCCTACCCGACCCAAACTAATCTTTAGTTGCAAAAATTAGATAGGAATGGAGAAGAGTTTTTGGTTTACTGATTAAATCAGGTAGAAATATAAAATATCAATTAATTTTTGTATTCTATTCTACTCTACCCGTAAAAAATATATTTTATTTTTTTTTATTTTTTTTAATAATTATAAGAACATTTATGTGATAATTTATATTATAACATTGTTATTGTTGTGGATATTTGAGTTGCTAAAAAATGAATTTTTTTTTTTTTGGTAGATTGCATGATTTTGTGGTAAACAAATGATCTATTTGAATAGTTATGATTTTAATGTGTTTCATAAGGTTTAAACTTAAATAATTATTATTGTATTTGTGTAATAATTATGATAGATTGATATTCATAATTTCTTGTGTTTTATTATAATTGTTGTTGTAGTTATTTTATATTTTAGTGTTATTGATTTATTGTATTGTTAAATTAATACATGTTATTTAATTAAATTATTAAAATAATTTAAAAATTAATATGTACAAAAGTGTTTATTCGATTTCTTATCCAATTAAAATACCACAGATAAGATAGAATAAGACAAGAATTTTTTTTTTTTCAAAGCATCGAGGAAAAAGACAAAAAAATATATTTTCTAGCCGCATGGTGATCACCCCTAAAGAAGGGAAGGGGACATACGGTGAGGAGAGAGAATTAGGATTTTACAGTGGAAGTGTGGGCAGGGTATTTCGGACTTCACTTACCACTTAGTTTTGGGCCTTGGCCCATTTAGTTTTCTGTGGATAAGGTTGGTCATAGAGAATATTTTGGGCTTTTTATGAAAGCCGACTGATGAAGACCCACCAACTCATCAAGCACTTCTCTAAGTGGATTCATCAAAATTTTCAAGATATTTTTTACAAATACGTTGCAAAATGAAATAAGTCTGAACTCTTCAAATATCCGTATGTTATCCACCTTTGGGATCAGAGCCCAAATATGTTTTTTTTTTTTTTTTATGGATTACCTACGGTGAATTCATGGGCACAGATTATATATAAATAAGTCTAACAATCAATTAAATCATACAAGGGAAACGGACGACGAGATTTAAACATGCAAAACTTGATATATTCAATCAATTTAAATCACCAACACCAATCGCCATGCACCACCTCCTCAAAGGGATGAGAAGAGAAAGACACCAATTAGTTGATGTTGAGTTGGTTGGTATTTGAGGTGGCTTGAAATAAAATAGAGGTGTTAGTCGAGTCGATTTTGTTGGCCCTGATTCAATTTGATCGCCACTCAACGGGCTTGACTACCAAGCTTAAATTGACAGAAGTTTGGGACATGTAAGTTAAACTCAAACTATCATAAGAACTCAATTTCACAGTGAAGTTTTCAAAAATTAAATACTAAAACTCAAAAATCAATTCTAAACTCTTCAATCCATGAATAGAATTGATCTAAAATATGTATAATCAATCATTCAATAAAACCTAAAAGTCCACCAAATGCTTATAATTGCGAAGGGATTACAAACTAATGTGAACTCCAATTGACTATTTTGGGGATTCGCATCACAAACAATAATCTTCATATAAACCTTTCGGTGGAGCTACTCTTATCTCTTTGTATACTTTAAGATACATGGATACATATGAAGAATTATCAAAAATCAATCTCAGATAACAAATTCTTATGAATAAATTTTAATTGGTTTTTTTAGCGGACTATGTTCTTTAATGTGGTGTATTTTTACTAAGAAAAGAGACTGTGTTGAAGATAATCAACAAGTGTTTTTGAATCATTTTATAATAGATTTGGAACCTCTCGATTTAAATTTTACCAACATCTATCAAGTTTAATAGATTTTGATGGGCCCGGTCCAAACTAGGCCCAAAATTACATACTAGGCTCAAAATTATAAATGAGGCCCATTTCAAAAGCCCAATTTAGGAAGTCAGGTCCGCTGCAAGAAAGAAAGGCTAGGTCAATTGCGTCATCTTGAGAGAGATTCAAGTAAGCCGCCTATGGCAAGAGATTCAGTCCATAACTAACAGGTGAAGAGATCTCCAAAAGGCGCGCACGTCACCACCCCAATAAAATTGTCTCACCTTTTACAAGAAGGGCATCACCTCCACCAAACTGCCTCACCTGATACGAGAATATTTTAGGAAGCGCCTATAAGTTGTATGTATCAATTACGGACATCACACACATATCATTTATACTTGAGCACCTTACACTCTTTGAGACAATAAAACACTCAGATCATCATAACCTTTCACAGTGGAATAGGTCATCTTCACAGTAGAGTTTGTCACTTTGACTGAACTACATGTGGTGCATAAATACATTTTGTGCATTATCAGATCTATCGTTAAATTTTGAATAGATGACAAAGTCGTTGTATATTTTAGTGGACAAGCTTCAATTAAATTTATTGAACTTTTCGACGTCATATTATCCTTTATAGCAAACTTTTCCTTGGTACAAGGTATTAAGATTTGGGAATTAAGAATTTCAAACTTGTATCTCAATGCACAATTATTAACCAGTACCACCATTTGCTTGTCCATATAAAGAACAATTGTCTCTCTCCAAGTGATCTGGTGAAAGAAAATCATGAGCATCAAGTTTTGAATTGTTTCTTAAATAATGACCATTGTTCAAATTCTTTTTTATGTTTAGTTTGGTTGGAATAGAAAGGAGACATGCTAATTTACAGATCAAACATGCGTAATTACAACGTAGAATACGAGGACTAGGAGGCTGTGCATGATTCACGTGCAATGTAATTGGCTTCCTTTTTGGCTTCTTGTTCGTTTTCTTTTCCAAACAGCCGTCAGCACTGGGGCTACGGTATAAAAAATAGGGCAAATGGCACTATGTCCCCTAAAAAGATTACAAAAAATTTAATTTGTACCACAAAAAATTTATTGTTCCAAATTGCACCCTTCATGTTAACATTTGGTGACAAGGTGGCCCCAAGTTTGACAGACGTCTAACTTGCTATTAACCCAAGTTATAACGTGAGATGCACGTGATAACTTGAAGGACAATTATGAAAAAATACTATAGACCCAATTCCCCCTTTTATTCTAGCGTTATGGCTGGACCTGAATTGATTTTGCCCTAATACATTTCATGGTAGCTCTAAAAGTTATTAAATTTTTTAACTTTTATGTTTCGATTGGTATGACGAAAAAATTGAAGAATAGAAATTTTGAGGAATAGAAAAAAATTAGAAAGGATATAAAAGTTGATAAATTAATTTTTCTTCCAACTTTTCAAAATCAATCCCCCTAAAATAGAAAAAAAAAATTAATTATATGTGTTGAAATATGTCATTTGTTATATATCTATTTATCAATTATATATTATGTATATATTAATTTCATATATAGATATAATAGTAAAATATGTATTTATATT
>CM042197.1:8471134-8494399 GCA_023539305.1 Ilex asprella
CGATGGTGCATAACCAGCTGAACCGAAGTGAAAAGAAACACACCTTTGTTGTGTTACTTTGGTGAAAAAAAAGGTAAAAGGAAAAAGAAAAAGCAACCAAACAAACATTTTGTCCCTCCAAATTGACTTTTCAAAGCATCACTGAGCATACCCTTGGCAATAGGGTGGTATAATTTTTTCCAAGTTTCATTAATTGATAATTAATTTTGGGGTTAATAACATTTTAATCCCTAAAGTATGCATTTTTTATCAGTTTAGTCTTCAATGTATCAATTTTGTCAATTTGATCCCTACATAGACGGACGAAGATGAAGATCATATCGTTAGGTTTCTACGATAAAAATCCGAAGATTGACTATGACTCATACATGTATAATCTAAACTTGATGTTCTAAATATCATACATGATTTACTCAATTCTTGCATAGTGCTGCACTGCCAGCCTCATCAAAACCCATTATTTGTTTGTTAAGTATTTACTGACATCCACATCACTTGAAATTTGAACAAAAACTTCACTTAGATGTGAGAGTTTTGAAAAGGTATGGGGAAGAGAGAAAGTATGAACACAAACAAATTAAACAGACCGACACCCACCTACTCTCCAATCTCCTTTTGACTGGAAATCTTTCACTCTTCTGTTTTCATGTCCCAGCACTTGGAGACTTTTAGTGTCAATAACTATTGAGTTATCAACCAAGATTTGACCAAATGATCACTTTGGTGAAAGGAATTTTGAGGGACAGGTTGAGGTGGGGATATACAACCCTTTATAGAAGCATTAATAATTATTTACACATTGTCTCAACAAGTAAGATTTCACTTCAAGGGTTAAAAAAAAAGAGCAAAGAGGTGCAGTTGGGCACGAAAGGAGGTAAGGTACTAAAGTTTTCCATGTTTTTGGATCAAGATATTTTTGGGGTTAAGTTATAATAAAAAAAAAGATTGGGTTAATTAATACCTAATTGTAGTTGTACCTTGGCATTAGAATCCTTAAATGTTTGGGTCCTACCATAGCATTAGAACCCCTTATACGGCTATCGTTAAATCTTGGTTCAGAGAAAACTTGAATTATAACTAGCAATGGTTTTACTCATAAGGTAAAAGACTACAAAAGTATGTCCAATTCACAAGGTTTTTGCCAATGTCTGGTTAATGACAAGGATTAAAATTGTGTTTAGCAATGATTAAATGGCCAAAACGTCGTGTTGCATCGTAAATAAAGTCCAATGCACACTACGATATAATCAAGTCTACACACCATCGTAATTTTGTATGTATTAGGTCATTATCATTGCACAAACACGAAAATCAGTGTTTGAGGGGGATGGGCTGCAGCTCCCTTAATTTAATTCAAAAGTGACGTAAATGTTCGTGAATTAAGATTCTCCCCATTACATGTCCTTAATTTTCCTAAAAAATGGATGACTAACCATTTATTTATGTGTGACCCATTACTTATAAGTAAATCCCTCAACTATACATGATTAATGACCGAAAAATTGTGAGCAGATAACATTTTAAACTACTTAATCGTGAGAAAATACATTGAACTTGAAATGTATCGAAGTTAAGTACTTATTGACATATTTTCAAATATTTTTTTCACTAAAATATACATTTTTTATTTGAAGGCATGTTAGTTTAACAGTCCCAAATTTTATGTGATTTGATTTATTATATTAATGAGTTCATATTTTAAGAGATTGAATATATTTGAAATTTAAAATTATACCACATGGAATATACCTTAGCAATTTGACCCGGATTTTGAAATTAATTTTTTTTATATTATTTTTAAATGTTAAATGACTCTGGTTGTTCTCAAATCTAACAACAATGTTACTTTTGAATGCTACACTGTGATGTAATATTGTCATTCATTAAAAACAATATACATTGATGTTACATTATGTGATGCATACTATTTAGATTGTATATGAATCGGTGAATGTAATTTTACAACTTTTTTGTCAATAATTAAAGTGTTAAAAAAGATGTTACACTGTCATGTATCACTATAATGTCATATAATTGGTAATTTGAATTGGAGCAGGAAGAAGCTTGGTTTTCAATTGTGTTTTAACATTTGTGTTCTTTTTTTTTTGAAAATTGAAGGATTTTATAGCAATTTTTTTTTTTGAAAACTCATGTTTTGTGGGATATAGCAGTTGCTTAATTTAATAAGATTGTTGCATGATTATGGTAATTTCTATATCCACTGTTTGCTCTGGGTAATTGTTACCTAGTTGGCATTTTTGTCATAAAAAAAAATACTTCTATATAAAATATTTTGTATTGAGTATTTTTTTACAATTAAGTGGTAAATTAATTAAGGGTGAGTTAAAAGTCGGTACAATTTTTTAGACTTATTTAGGCAAAAGTACAACTTAAAATCTTATTTAGGCTAAAGTGCATATTTTTAAAAAATATCAATATTGTCATTTGATAAATAATTGATGGGTTGAAACTCTTTATATTCCTTCTATATATTTTGGCTACAATTAAGCAATGAGAGATAAAATAGGGACATATTCTCTCTCTCTCTCTCTCTCTCTATTTATATTAATATTACAACAACACAATTACTCTAATTACACCTATTAAAAAAAGTTACACTCATTAAAAAAATAGGTATAAACATTAAAAAAAAAGTGTTACACCTATTCAAAAAATAGTTACACATATCAAAAAAACAGTTACACCCATTAACAAAAAGTTATACCCATTAAGAAACAGTTACACTTATTAAAAAAATAGTTAAACTCATTAAAAAATAATTACACTCATTAAAAAAAACAAATAAGTTTTTTTTCCTACATCCCAACAATGAACAATACATAATATCTAACAAAACATTTAGGCCAATTTTTTTTTTTTTTTCAGTATTTATTCACATATAATTTGTGACATTCTAATCAAATCTCATTGTCATATAATCCTATTGCCGAAGAAGAAGGGTTTTGATAATTAATGTCCCTATTTTACCTCTCATTAATATTGTTAATCTTTATATATTTGTTTCTGCAAATAATTATCAATGATGACTAAATAATTTAAGGAATGATGTTTAGGTAAAAAAGATTTTAATTCATGTGAATTTTGTACCTAAACACAAATTTTTTTATAAAATTGTACTTAATGGAATAATCAACTTATCCATACACTTTTCCCTAAATAAATCTAAAAAATTGTACCTACACCTAAAAAACCCATTAATTAACGGCTTACAAAAAAACCCACATATGATTTATCACAAAGTCAATTTGAATCTGGTATTGTTTAGCAAGCCCATGGAGTTTTGGGCCGTATAGCCACTCTGCTTTGTTTGTGTCATCAACCCAAGTGAGGGATTCTATAACCTTCTGGGGATGAGCTGGGCTGGGCTGGGCCTGGATGGGCCGGGCCAATTATTTGGTGCATATGGATCATTTCACTTTAGATCCATTTTTAACATGCCATTGCCACTCATAATTGAGACGACTTAGAGCATCTCCAAGGGGCTAGCTATTTGGCATTTGTTAGCTAAAATAAAAAGCAAAATCACAAATTTGTGCTCCAAGGGACTAGTTATTTGGCTATCTATTTTACACTCCAAGGGGATAGCTATTTTTGCACTCCAAGGGGATAGCTATTTTACATTTTGATGACGTGTCAAGCTATGTAATATTTTGACTTAAAATATTAATAGTAGTTAGCTAAAATAGAGAGTATGGTTGGAGTAATTTTGTAAAAATGACTCTTTAAAATAAAGAATATAATATTTTAATATATTTTGAATAGCTATTTTGAAGAGTGCCATTGGAGATGCTCTTAGCCACTCGAATTTTCTCATGGTATATCTTTTTTTGGCCAATTGTAAAGTAATATGTGTAAAAGTTTATTATTTTTATGATCAATAATTACAAATAACTCAAAACAACATTAATGGCCAATTTTTTTTTTTTGGGTGTAATATGAAAATGTAAAAAAACGGATACTTTTTTTAAAAAATAAAAAAATGATAATAAATAAAATTTTGTCGGGATAAAATATGATAAACGCTTGTTAATAATGTGTTCCATGGATGTAACTTTTGTATTCATTATTTCAATTTTATTTATTTATTTTCTAAAATTTTAAATTTAACTTTAAAATTGTATAGCAAAAAATGACAGTTTAAAATCAAAGTCGTCATCATGACAGTACCAAACAAATCTTGAATCCAACGATCACAGTTCAAAATATGGGTTGATATCAATACCATTCCATCAATACCATTACTTTCCAACTAATTTACCATATATTTAAAGACATCTCCTTTAAGTAGGGGTAGGCTCCCGGCAGCCCAACCCGTAAGCCTATTGAGCACGTCTGCTTGCGAATTTTTTTATATATGTCTTTATTTAAAACTAATGAATATTTTTGTAACTTAATATTTGTGTAAATTATATTTTCGAATCAAAAGTAAAGTCCAAATGGATAAAAATAAAATAATGAACTATATCCAATAGAATGAATAAATTCCAACTAAGTGGACACCTACTAACTTATCTGTCATTTGTATTACTCTACAATTTAAAACTTATATGTTTCATACATGGAAAAAAATAATACATTATTTATAATATGTAAATTCTTAAAACTTCAAATTTTGATATTGGAAGACTTATTTCAAATTTTCAAATTTAATAGTCTAAAAGTATAACTTTTTTTCAAAGGAAGGGTGGGCTGGGTTGGACTGGACGGGCGGGCTCTTGGGTCAGGTAATGGGTTTGAGGGCAAACGCAAGCCCTCTTTTTAAGGATATTGGGCTCGGACTCGGGTTTAGATTCGGGCGAACTAACTATCGACCTTTGGACCTATTTTTTTTGGGCCGGATAAAAAGACTTGTGGATAACTCGGTCCATGGACACCACTACACATTCTTTATGAATCATAAGTCTCACATGACTTAGTCGAGTCTAGATGTGACAATCTTAACTCATTAGTCATTACCCATTAATCTTCTTATAAATAAATGGGTTAGGTACCTATATTAATTAATACGGGTTCCAACTGGTTTGAGTAATATGATTCATTTTAATTAAACGGGGTTAATATCAATTATCAATAGGTACCCACTGAGTTGAGTATTTATCTTTTTTACTAAATAATACAAGTAACAAAATTAAATAAATATACTAATATACCAAAAAATACACACAATATAACACCAAAAAATATACATATATATACTAATACACTAAAACATACACACATTAGCATATAACAAACACACACTAACACATCACCCATGCCATGCGAGTTGACCCATGACCCATACTAATGCTCCTGACCCACGGGTCGACTCCATGACCATGCCCCCATGACCCACAGCCTACAATTTACCCCTGCTCATTATGTGTATATTTTTTTTATTAAATGTATTTTAGTTTTTTTGTTAGAATATGTGTGTGTATTAGTGTGTATATTTTTAGTGTATGAGTTTGTGTGTGTTTTGGTGTATTAATGTGTGTATGTTTGTATTTTTGTGTACTACTAATGTGTGTGTATTGGTCTACTAATGTATCTATTAAATTTTTTAATTATTTTATGGATTAATGAGTTTAACCCAACTCGTTATAAATTCAACTCATTATAATTCATTTACTACGGTCTCGTTTTTTGTTTTTATTTTAATTTTTAGACTAAACAAGAAAAAAAACTTGTTTGATAACCGATTTTTTTTCCACAACCATTTTGTAAATGAGGAACGATTTTCAAAAAACAAAAAACGAAAACTTTACTAAACGGAATCTGCGTGAATAAAAAATAGATTTGATTTATTTTAATCTAACCCAATTTAATTCAACCCATAACCAATCTAATTCACCCACTTATCATCTCTAAGTCGAGTCAGAGGCGTCTCGGAGTCAACCCTAAATCAAACTAAGTCAACTACAAGAATTGGTCAATATACTGTTGGGTGAAATAACAATACGGCCTGAATTTAATTCGTTCTGTCTGGCATTAAGTGTGTGTGTACAGTAACTAACTCTACGTTGGACCGTGACAACAAGAACGTTGTTACTTGGCTTCACCGCTGTGAACGGTGGATGAGAAACGTTAAATGTGCGTTATAAGGTCCCGTTTGGTAACATTTTCGTTTTTTATTTTTGAAAAACGAAAAACCAAAATAAAAAACGATTTTTTTTTATTTTTGAAAATTACTCCTCGTTTATCAAACGATGACAAAAACGAAAAGAGTAATACTATTTAGACCTAAAAATCTGACATAATTTGCTGACCTAATGATGTGGCTTCATTGGAACTATTGGATTAACACCAAGTTTCAATGTTTAATGGAGCCCACAACCAATCCAAAGGTCATAGTGAATTAGGTCAGTAAATTATGTCAGATTTTTAGGTCCCAATAGCATTGCTCAAACGAAAAACATAAACGGTTACCAAACGGGTTTTTTTTTCTTGTTTTCTCTAAATATCAAAATAAAAACGAAAAACGAAAAATTTAAACGTTACCAAACGGGGCCTAAATTAATGAAATTTATTGGATCAGTGGTCTTAATTAACAAAATTGATAGAATTCACTGATCTAATGATTCTCATTAATTTAAAATACACATTTAAAATATATAATATTACTCTTTTATAATTAATTCCTGCGTCGGCGTGTTTGAATTTGTACTTTTCAAGTTTCACCGGTCAAAATCCATTCGAAAAGGTCTATTGGTAGCAACCAACCCATAAAATGCCGGTGATTTTGAACTTTTCTCATAGACTACTTCCACTTTGGTGGACGTCGACGGTTGGGCTTTTATTATAGGATTAATAGTACTATGCTACTGAATTTTTTTTTATACACCATACATTCAAATGATTTTTGGTCTTTATTTTATTTTATTTTTGATTTATCTTTGACCTTTAATTATGAAAATGTTAAGTTAAAGTGAAATCGATCTCAAGAACCTGACATGACATCAATCTTAAATCATTGTGTTGTAACTTTGATTTGGTTGAGTTATAACTTAGACTTAATTAAATTGTACGTTTTTCAATATCTTAGGAGAAGCTTGAATGTCGAAAAAAGAATAATTTTGTTATTCATCTTAAAAAATAAAAGAGATCGGTAACAAATTATGCGTCCACAAGTTGACATTCAATCGAAGCTAGTGGTAAGGGCTTCCTTTATTAAATATGTACAAATTTTAAAATAGAACATGATTCGTTTATTAAAGGGGTTACATGAATGACCAATGTTATTAGCTAATTCTACAGCACCGAAAATTTCTTAATTAAAAGCCTTAGTTTGTAATGAATTGGGTCATGGATTAAATGAGTAATCAAGCAATAAATGGGTAATCGTGTGATGAACAAATAAACAAATAATATATTATGTTATTAAAAGGGTAATTGGGTAATAAATGTGTACTGCCCGACATCTGTTAAAATCAAAGCCAAACACGTTAATTTTATGGTAGATATTCAGTTTTGTGTTGAATTTTGCTAAACCTATTTATTTTTAGTGTCCACCGCAAGTTCACAACGCTTCCGCACCAAATTAGAAGAGTTATGGAATTTTTGGTTGGATGAAAAATTGGGTGAATGGAAAATGGTGGATGGAAAATGGTTTTTTTCCCTTTGTTTGGTGAAGAAGAATAATTGGAAGGAAAGGGAAAAAAAGAGGTGGAAAAGGCATCCTTTCTGCCCACAGTTTTTGGTGACTCCTTAAACCGGCGGAAAGTGGTAGGAGAAATGGAGGCATGGTGCAAAAGTTGCTTGAAATTACCATTTTACCCTCCAAGTGACACATTTTATGATCACAAATTGGGCAAAAATAATTGTGGACTCCACTTGTTTTGTAATTTTCTATGTACAAGTGGACCAATTTTGTGGGATCCGCATAAAAAATTCAAAGGTTACCATATATAAAAGAGCAATTATGATAATTTTTGGTAGTTTTTTATTAAATTTTTTTTTCATGCTAAATAAAATAATAAAAACATTATTGCACTTATTTTCCATGTTTTATACCAAACAAAAAAGGGAAAAATTTCATTCTCTCCTAAAAGGATGGAATGTCTATCCCTCACAATTTCTACTTTTTTTATTCATCTTACCAAACAGACCATTAAAATTGATTTTTTTCTTATTTACTCTTGGTTACTACCAATTTAGTACTTAGGTGGATGAGTGTTACTAGCTGGATCCAAATCTCTCAATTTCAAATCTTGTCAGCTACAATCACCTACACAAATTGAGATCTAATAATTGAAAGACAAAAGATATGAATTTGGCCCAAATCGACCAAAATTTGAGTTGGGAGGATATAAATTCCTCTTTGATATCCCAAACATTAAACCATTAATTCACTTATTATGCATATTTATCAATCGTGTTAATTTTAAAATTGTATTGTGTCGAATTCATGTCATGTCATGTTGGTGTGAATGTGTCAAAATTGACAACCCTAACCCATAGCATTTCAAATGTAAAATGACATCCCTCACATATAAAATCCCCCCCTTTTTTTTTTATCACTCTTTAACTTTCTAACACGATATTGAGACCTCAACTGGAAATGCTTTGGATATACGGCTTGTTTGCGGTTTAAAAAATACTCATCAAGCCTCTCTCAGAGTCTTAGTGAGTCAAAGGATTTCGAGTACCGAATAATTGTGTGTCTGAATTGCTTGTGTAATCAACCACAAAGTAAGGAAGAAAGACAAGAGTGTAAATAGTTCACCGAGCTGAATAGTTAAATTAATCCATTGTCAATAGAGTTTTTTGTTCTTGTGTTTGTTGTATGAGCAATGCTAATTTATTGATATAATTTACTGACATTATTCATTATGACATTAGATAGACTATAGGTCTCATCAAACGTTGATATTTGGTATTAATCCAATAATTCCTATAAAACTATATCATTATGTCAGTATTGTTTAGGGAAGAAAAAGAGAGTGATTAGAGAGGATTGAATCTTACCTCTATTCAGTTGCACTTTGTTCGTGTAAGTTGGATTTTTTGTGTGTATATTCTGTGCATATTTAACAAAAAATCTTGTCCCACATCAAGTGCCGCAACAGGGGTGAGTGAGTACTTAATGGCTATTGGACCCTCATCCAGTCAGCAATTACCTAGGTGTTTGTGGTTTAGTGGATCCCAGAGAGTTCTCCTTACTTCTATTTAGTTGTACTTTGCTCGTGTAAGTTGGTGTGTGTGTATTTTGTGCATGTTTAACAAAAAAAAAAAAAGAGGATTGAATTCGTTTTGCGGCATGGCATTCTTTTTTATTTATACAATAGTAGGTTTTTCTCTTCTTCCATAATTTTGTTGTCCTCTCAATCTAATAGCATAATCAAGGAATATTTAACCGTTAAAGACAATCATATCTACAAGACACGTGAACTTTTATAAGCAGCTTGGTGACATTCTTGAGGTGGTAGCTTTCCCTCTCCCACCCACCCACCCACCCACCCAAAAGGTAGGATAGGCTTGTTGAACTATTCCTCTTCTTCCAGTAGCTAAATCCGAGCTGACGTAGTATTAGCCAAGTTGCTTGAATGTCACTCGATGACCTGAGAGTTAATCTACTCACTCTGGATTGTCCAGGACAAATTAGTGTAGCTTAACTCAATAATATTGAACTGTAATACGCTAAGTTCGATTGTGAATTATGGTATCATCAATATCCATAAAAATTGATTAGAGGACGAGTGAACATGAACAATCAGTCATTACACACTAAAATCTTACATATGTTGGAATTAAAATGCTCGGTGTAACCCTATGAAAATGAATGGTAGCACCAATGGAAAATAAATGAATGCCCGACCTTTGAACTTTCCAATTTCCAGCTGTAATGCCAACTATAAACTTCATTTTCAAAGGAAAATGGGCAAATTAATTGATTTGATCAACGTGGACCCCATGGACAATGTTTCCTTTAATTATTTTATCTATTTTAATTTGGGTGGATGCTACAATGTCCAAAGAAGCTGCAGTATTTATTGGTGCATCCAAAAGTTGGATTTCCAAGAGGAGCCTTCCATCTAATAAAAAGGATTGGAGTGGCAATATCAAACAAAATACAAAAATACGATTCAAAATCGACGCTAAATTAACGGATTAGAGTTAATCATTTATCGAAACGAACTCATATATGATACAACACATTAACACGAATAATAAATGAGTTGATTTAGAATCAAATATGAATAATATGAAATTAACATAATTAACACGTTTAAGTAGTATTATAAGAATAAAATACTAATTTTTTATTATATTTTATCAAGTAGTGCCCCAATTCTTGTACAAATTTTTTTTTTTTACTCATTTTTATTATTATATTTATTAAGTTAATTTTTAGTTTTTAAAAAAAGTATGAGCATATGTTCGATTAAATGATAATAAAATTTTAGACATAAAACTGAGTGTTAAATTTTTTATTCACGCATTATATGGATCAACAAAAATACAATACAAAAATAAATATGTTGACATGATACGACACGATTACTTAAATGAGTTGGGTTAAAGTTGACTAATACTCGACATGAATCCGAAATTTCACAACACGATACGATTATCATCCTTAATAAAAGGTAATTGGTACTGTAATGAAATTTATCTTTGATCATTCTTTTTGGTTTACATAATTTTCAACCATTTAGCAATAAATCATAGTTTCATAATCTTATCACTAATGTTATTCGAACATAATTGAGGGACATAATTTGTGGGACATAATGAGTTGTTACCAATGAGATGATAGTGAAATATATTTAATGATGGGTCACATTGTAGAATTAAATGAATTTATTATCATTTCATTGACGACAACTCATTATGTTCCCAAATTTTATTCATAAATTATGTCACAATAGTATTGCTCTAATCTTATTGGAGGAAAGTTAAAGATAAAATACCGAAAAATGGTATTTTAGTACCGTAATCGGACCCATTACAGGTGGTATCCAGATTGATTTTGGTATCATCAAAATCAACTACCATTTATTGTTAAGATTAGGATCTATGGTTGGTAAAATATGCTCATCGATGAGCATTGAGCCATTAAAATTGGATGGGTTATGATATCCAGTTAGCCAGCCATGCATTTGCTCAGTGATTTTGACTGGTCACACCAACTTAGCAAATGGTTACGTGAACCAATTATTTCAATAACCTATACCTAGCTATTAGCAATTAGCAATTAGCAATTAGCTAGATCGATCGCATCTTTGATATTTTGGAGCCAACTAAAATCAAAATGCATGGTTGAGGTTTATGCAAATTATAGGTCGGATGGCCAACAAGTTCTCATGACCACTTACAAGAGAAGATCAGAAGAAAAACTATTTTGATCGGAGGGCACTGGTCTCGTACCAACCGAACACTCTTGTTCGTTCTCTATTTAACTTTTGAGTTTTTATAACATAAAATCTCACATGCTCGAAAGTACCACAAAACATGAATCGTTCAGACTTTTGATTCTCCACTTAGAGTCGAAATGGACATTATTTAGGAATTCTCAAGTTCAACCACCCATTTTGGATAATTCACCGTTATTACGGGCATAAGTTAATATTTCTTATTCGATTCCAAACTATTTATATTATAAGATGTTGTTGTTCCCAAAACCCTTACCCATCAATTTGTGTGCAAGAAGCCAAGTGTGTGTGCCAAATTTTATTGAATTTTTACCCAAAATTCATAATCATCAAGAAATTTAGGCAAAATTGTTGCTTTTTTTTTTATTTCCTCTTCTCAAATTAAAAATAATAATAATAAATCCACCCAAATTGGAATTACATGTTCATTCTAGGATGTATTCCTTGTCCAACTAAACATCAGCATATGGGTGGTCCATCATGATTTATTCCATTCTAACAGCATTCTAGACATATTTTATCCTTTTTAATTGACATTCTAGCTAACAAGTACAACCTATTGTTTTCAATCGTCTTTCACAACTATTGAGAAGCTGAATAAGCAATTAGACTTTGTTAATTTTAAAACCCTTGTTTTTTTTTTTGGGATATGCTTGAGTTATATGGCATCACCTAAATAAAGTAAAGGCCGTGATCCTAAAAGAATTAATTAGTATCGAAGGGAATCTCAATCGAGAAACACCCTTGTTTTTATTACTTCTCATTCGTCAAGACGTTATCTTTTCTCATTGCATAAAAAAATAAATGATTCTCTCACTTTTTAAATTAGAAATTGGATATGTTTAATGCATTTTAAATTAAAATTGTTAACTAACATGTAATTTTTATTAATAAGGTAATGAACATATGAAGTGTTTATGAAAAATTAGACCTGAAACAATGACAAACAATCATTTGGCCCGTGTAATATATTACGAATCCTAGTATGAGAATCCAACTTTGCAATATAGAATTAAAATAATACATTTTTATATTCTCCAAGTCTCTCCTAGGTCAAAAGATATATTTTGCATTAGGACAAATGATACTTTGTACCCTAAAAGATTTTTAGAATTTAAAATAATACCTTGAAAGATTAAAATTTTTATATTGTACCTTCAATTATACAAAAAAATAGTTCTGTAGTCCATTTAGTAAATTAAGTGTGATGATGCCTAGAATAAATCCTATGTACGAGCTCGGGAGAGGAGGTCAGACAAGGAGGTCAGTTCAGGAGGCCAAACTGGACATCTATAGCTCGGGGGTCCAGACCTTGGGCTCCCATCAGACAAGACAATAAAGGAGATGTGAAGGAGACAACCGGCTAATAGAAAGCACTCCCAGAAGCGATAGGAAGCTATAATCAAGGCACAGAATATCAACCGACCAAGATTTTCTCCTAAAATCATGGAGGATCCCACGGATGAAGGCAAAGATCTCGGTGTAGATCCATTAGAAAATAGGAATTGCACTATAAATACTGTATTATACCTTCATTGCAAGAGGCAGGACCATAGACCCGAGAGGCAACCCTAGAGGCTACAGAGCCATGACAAAACCCTAATTTCTTTCACATTGTATGGAATAAGCACTCAAGTGATCAATAAAGAAAAAGGAACAGGAGCCTCTATTGAAGAGTGGACTAGCCGAGCTCCAGAGCCGGTGAACTATTATATTTCTTACTGTTCACACTCCCCCAGACCCCCCTGAATACTCTATTGCAAATCACGAAGAGCCATACAGCTCAGATCCATCTCGATCATCACGGTTTACACTCCCCCTGCTCATCCGCGGTAAAAAAGTACCATCAAAGTGTAATTTTCTTTTTATGTAAAGCACTCAAAAGTAAATAATTGGGAAACAATTTTGTACAGAAACAAAAATATACAATAAATATAGCAAAAAAAAAACAAATTGACATATAGTTTAGGAAGTAATATAAAAAGAATAATGCTATTGGGACACAAAAAAATTGACCTTAATAATGTATCAAGTGATGAAGTCCCACTAAAAAAGTCCAAGAGTTACAGTCACAATAATATTATTGAATCATGTTACTCACACATTATTATACCAACAAATTAAGACAATTTTTTAGGATAAGCTTGATTTTTTATAAACCTCTACAATAGAAAAACTCAAATTTAAAAGAATAAAAACCCAAATTTAAATAAGGATAAATTCAAATTTAAAATAGGACAAAATATGATCATTGAATCTTTAAAGGATGATGAAATCTCACCATTAAAGATTTGAGTTTAAAAAAGTGTCTCTCTTAATTTGGGTTTAAACAAAGATTTATCTTCATTTGGTATAGGTGTGAGTCTAACATTAGAGTATCTCCAACATTGACTCAAATTTAGACCCAAATTTAAATTTGAGTTAAAAAGACTCAAAAACTTCTTCAACCTTAAATCCAAACTTTATATTAAATCAAGACAAAACTTATTCTGATCAAAATTGAAGGAGATTCAAATTCTACGTCAAATTTTCAGCGGTAACTTTCTATCTTATCTAAACTCTCATTAAATGGAACAAGTTCTTGTCTTTCTTATCTTTATCTTTAAAGCCGCTATCATCGCCGCCGATCACATTGTTTCTCCTTACCTGTATTCTTCGAAGGTAATTTTTACTCTATCTTTCTCTCTCTACTCTCTCTTACTTGTTTCTCATATGGGATTGTTTTAGATAGAAATTGGTTTAAACAAAATTGAAGATAAGAAATACTGTTTGTTGATATTTTAAAAAAATCACTTACTTTGGACGTTAAAAACTCACGAATCTATCACTTAAAGAGGTTGTTATTCTTGATTTTTCTTTT
Organism: Ilex asprella; assembly: GCA_023539305.1. Classification (NCBI taxonomy): domain Eukaryota; kingdom Viridiplantae; phylum Streptophyta; class Magnoliopsida; order Aquifoliales; family Aquifoliaceae; genus Ilex; species Ilex asprella. The sequence goes on from CM042197.1 coordinate 8,485,370, forward strand.
GGTTAATATTGGTGAAGTTTATAAAAAATAGGTTTTTAATATTGGGGAGCCTTTTCTTTTCTATTTTAATATTGCGGAGGAAATAAAGACAAGAAAATGAGAGAGGATAAAATATTTTGGTGAATTTTTTTTAAAAAAATTAAGCTTTGGTATAGTAAGTGTATTGTTTTAAAACATTTGAATATATATATTTGAGTTTGTTTATTGGAGTGTTCTGTATTAAATCAAACTTTTTACTCAAATTTAAAATTCAGATTTGAATATAAATTTAAGTCATGACTAGAGATGCACTTAGGAAAGTATTTTAAATTATTTTTACCCAAATTTAAATTTAGGTACAAAAAAAGATAAGAACTGGAGATGCTCGAGCATCTCTAACCCTTGCTCAACTTTTGAGTCAAAATATAATTTTGAGTAAAAAGGGGTTAAAAATAAATATAAGTATCTTATTCAAACTCATATCAAATTAGATGAGATTCAAATTTTTATTCAAATTTTTAATCATCAAATTTTACTTTCTTTTAAAAATTTAATAGTCAAATTTCACACTTATTTAAATCTAAAATTATTTTTGTTCAAATTTGAATTTATCATCTTTTTAATTTGTGTAAAAGCTAGGTGAATCTCCCATCCTTTTTTTTTATAAATTCAAATCTAAATTTAGGTTAAAAAAACCCTTAAAAACATTCATCAATGTTAAACCTATAGTCATATCAAATAAAGAGAGACTTATTTTTTTATTCAAATCAACAGAGACTCAAATTTATACCCAAATATTTAATAGTGATATTTCACCTCCTTTAAAAATACAATAGTCATACTTTACTTTCTTTTAAATTTAGATTCGTACTCATTTGAATTTTAGTTTCTCTTTCTTGAAATTTGAGTTTCTTTATTGCAAATGTCTATACTACGTCAATTGTTTTAGTTTTTTACCCTTTATTTTACTCTATTGGAAATGGTATAAGAGTGTCTCTAATCCTTACCATTTTTTAAACCTAAATTTAAATTTAGATAAAAAATTTTAAGAACTTTTTTCAATCCATATCCATATCAAATTAAGAGAGATTATATTTTTTCACTACTACTATTGAGACATAATTTAAAGACATGATTTAAAAATTTAATGTATTATAACTATTAAATTGATAATATTGGAACTCAGTGAGAATCTAATAATTATAATTATTAAATCTCTAAATTATTTCCCATCAGCATTATTCATTTTTTTTACTCAAATTTTTTTTTTTTGGTCATTTTTTTTTTACTCAAATTAAAACATAGGCAAAGAAGCAGACGCGAGGCGGAAAGGGAAAGGTCTGGAAACCCAAGACGGAATCCAGTTGTTTTCCTTTTTTTGATCAGAATCCAGTTGTTTTCCTTTACCACGGTGTAACCACATAGGAAGGTGCCGCCGTTACAGTTCTTCACCTGTCCAGTTACCAACCCGAAGACATTCAAACAACTTTCCTCCACCTGTCACCAGCTTTCTCTCTCTCCTACGTATGACCCCACAACCAAAATAAGTGAACTATGAAACTTCTCCCAATCTTCACACCACACGATCATTTGCAGGTCACAATACTTTGACTCTCCTTTCTCTCTCCTCCCCTTTATAAATACTTGAAACCCACATCTTATACACAGCAGATACATACTAGATCTCCAAGACTACCAAAGATCAGTAAAGTTCTTAGAACTCCATTTCTTGCAGTATATCAAAATGGGTCGGTTTGTCTTGGCTTGGTTCATTCTAGCTCAGATCTTGGTTTTACGAACAATGGCTGTTAGATCTGAAAGTTCAGAACCATACCCACCAAAACTGAGGGTTCGAAGCTTTTTTCAGTCGGAAAAGATGGTGATTAGAACGGCAGATCCGCCTGAATCAAGTGGTGGTCCAGAGGCTTCATCATCCTCATCAGAGGGGGAGAGAGAGTCAAGTATAGCTGAAGCACCAGAGAACAGAAGGATGGGAAAGAATCACTCCTCTGATAAGTCAGTGGCTGGTGGGGGTGTGATCATTGGTGGACTTGTCACTGCCATTTTTGCTGCTGTTTACTGCTACATTCGGGTTACCAGAAGAAGAGAGGCTGATGATAAGCATTAAGCGTTCTGGTGACATCACTACTGAGCCTCTTTGAGTTTGAATGTTTTTTTTTTTTTCCATTTTCTACCCCCAGAAAGTTTGTGAATAATAGTTTAGAATCATATAGTTTTAAATTTTCTAGGTGGGTTTGGAATTGGTTTTGTCGGTGGATGTAATAGTTTGGAAGTAGTCGTTAGTACAGCATATGATAGAAAGTGAGAATCTTTTGAGACCGTTCATTTGTCATATTTTATACAAATTCTTGTCAAATGCTCCCTAATTTGTGGACTATATTGTCCACACTTGCATCATTACCGCATTTGATCATGGTCTAGAGGTTTTTTTGTTTTTAAATTATTTTGAAGACTCCCGTTTGCTGCCATAAACTCAACTCGGGGAAGAAAAGAAACGGGTCAAAACTTGTGTTTTTCCGCACATACTACTAGCAGTAACCCCTGCATCATAGTGGTTGACCAACCTGAATTTAACTCCAAAAAATAGTGGTAGGGTTCAAGCTTTTAGGGTTAGGGTTGGAAAGTTTCAATACAAATTGAATGCGAGTAATAGTAGGGTTAATTTGATCAAAAAAAATAAAAAATAAAAAATAGTTGGGTTAAGAATTCGGGTTTATGAATTTAACTCGTACCTAACTTTAATTAAAGAAATCGAACTTAACTTGTACACAACTTCTTGAATTTATGTATTATATTTATATAAATGATATAAAACTAAAATATAAATGCATTTTTAATAATTATTATTGTTTAAAGGAGGAGTGAAACATGATTTATAAGTGAAATAAGTTTATATAACCGATATGCAATAAATAAAAGACAAGAAATTGTCATTTTATGTCAAATAGTCAACTCAATTGACCTCTTCTCTCTCTTTCTTATAAAAAAAGTGTAATGTTATATAATCTAAATTTATAAACTAAATTTGCATTTCAAGGGGGATCATTAGATCAGTGTGTCTCATTTAAAAAAATTGATAGGGCATATTCATCCAATGGTCTCTTTCATTTGGAATACAAATTTGGGTTACATAATATTTTCCTAAAAAAAAAAAAAATGCTCATCCTTACCTTCTTAATAAGTTGTCTTGAGTTTTCATCTTAGTGGTTCATGTCACCTATGTGATAGTTTAACATTGTGAAAAGCTTTACAATAAATTTAGGATTATTGTTTCTTGAACTCGAAATGTCAACCCAAATTGGGTAATTTGAATTCAACTCGAGCTTGTCCGAAATTAACTTGGACAATAATCGGATTGAGTATCTCAAATTAAGTTAGGATTGAAATTTTATACTTAAAATTGAATTAGAGTTGATTGATCCCTCAACCCACCTAACCTATCCAAGTTGCATCCCTCAATTAGCCCAACACACTCTACAATACAAAAGATTGAGTATTGAAAATGCAATATTTATATTTTTAAAAAAATTAAATTTTTAATTACATAACTTAAAGAGAAAATAAGAAGTAAGTATGGGAGAATTAATGGGGTTGTTTGACATGAGATTGTGTTGGTTGAGTCAATTGACATCGGGAGACATGTAGAGAAAATTATTTTGAGATGAATTTTGATATTGTTAGATCAAAATAGATAAAAATTAGATTAATTTTAATCATTATTGTGTTTTTATAAATTAAGAATTCAATTTATTAAATATTAACTGTAATATTAAATAAATATCATAAAATAAAAAGAGAGCATTCCCTTCATACAATTATAAAATGAGTAATGTTATTTGAACTTAAAAATCTGACATAATTTGTTGATATAATAATGCGTCTTCATAAAAATTATTGGATCAGTACCAAGTTCTAATATTTAATAGGGCCTACAATCAATCCAAAAGTCATAATGAATTAGGTCAGCAAATTCTGTCAGTAAATTAGATCCCAATAACATTGCTCTTATAAAATAAAGGGATATGCTGTATTTTTCAACAAGAAAAAGAAAGTTATAACATCAACAACAAATTATGCAAATTCATTGATCATATTTTCTTGGACTTGGATCATATTGGATTCAAAGCATTAATGGTCATAGATCCTATAGAAAATTATCAAACATGATAACCACCTTAATCAGTTTTTTTCCCAATTTGGCACGACGTGATTTAAAATGAAATCATAAATTAATAAGAGTAATAAATAAGGTAAAAAACACAATATTTTCATGAACTAAGTCTTGGTTTCACTTTACCTCCTATTCTTTTACAGGTTGCACTTAATCATTTCCAACTTATAAACAAACTGTAAATATGACATAATCCGTTTATTGTAAGGGCATGTGGTAATTGTATGAGTGTTATAAAATAAATATTTTTTTTCTTAAATTAAAAAATTAAATTATCAATTTTACTTTTCATCTTCCTCTCTCTCACTTCCCCCCTCTCTCTCTAGACCTACAAATTTATTTTTGACTCATTAAATGACCTACTTTCTCAAATCTAAGGTCATTTTTGAACTCCTTGACCCCAAATTAGTTTGGCCCAACCCCATTTTGAAACTTTAACAAGTTTTTCAAAATTTTGATTTTCAAGTTTTCAAATCTTAGTAGATTTCCTCACCACACACACACACACACACACACACACACACATCTCGACCATGGCTTCTAAATACTCCAATACATTGTATTACAACTCCATAACATAACCTAAGCCTCTATTGAGTCATTTGCTGTGTAACCCATTTGAAAATTCATAACAACTTTAAGTTTTAAGCACAAATTCAATTACACATACAACATGATACTTAAATCTAATTACAACAATAAAATCCTCATAAAAAATAAGACCTAACTAGGTTGAGTTTATATACTGTAAGCCTCTGAGTCAGAAATCCAAAATTCTCTCTTCTCCTTCTTCAACTTCTCTCTCTCTCTCTCCCTTCGGTATGGCCTTCTCCACAGCTTGCAGAGGAATTTGTGGGGGTGTAGTGATGGGGTGCGACTATAGTGGTAGAAGTGTGCTAGTTGCAGGTTTTATTTTTTAAAGATTAGGGTTCTACAATGATGACATCACAAAAAAATTGGACTATAATCATGAGGTGGTTTAGTTTTTTTGTATAAACTGTTACTTTTATTAACTTTTGTAGTTTGTTCACAAGTTGGAGGGGATTAAGTAAAATGCACAAAAGTATAAGGGGTGAAATGAGATTGAGATTTAATTCAAGATTTTTTTTTTGTTTTTTACCCTAATAAGTATGATAGGTAGAATTAAAAATAGGTAATCCGATTTTGAGATGATAAACCCATCTAGCCGGTCTTGCAAAAAAAAAAAAAAATCTTGTTTTTTCTTACTTTTTCATTTTATGATCGAATGCTATATAATTATTATAGGATTAGATGATTTTCTATGGTCTTACTAGATTGCTTAACAAGTAGGCTTTTAATGTATGTTGAACTATTGTGCAATAAATTTTGTTTGGAAAAGTATTGTGAGATAGGTTTGGACGAGAGAGAAAAGGGTGTCCTGAACATACAATCTCTAATAAAGGGTTATACAACAACGATACAATATGAAAATAAGACACAACTCGATTGACACCCTTAAATTCAAATAAAAGAATGAACAAGATCTTATTCAGATTTATTCAACAAAAATGTGGTAGGAATAGAGCTAAAAAAAGCCCAGCCTAACTCTTTCTATTTGAGTAGGGCTGCTGCACACGACATCGTAATTACAACAAAATGAGATATGAAAAAAGAGAGACGGATATATGAACTTAAAAAATCAATAAAGATTACTATAGATCCATTCTAACATCAAATAACTTTTTTTTGTTAGTTTTAATTATGTAAATTCTTACTTGACCTATAACTATTGATCCATTCTTCAATCCTAATTTATGTACAATTAGGAGTGAAGTTCGAATTATTATTAAACCATAAAACTAATATTTGTTACTCCTGTTAATCACGATCACAGTAAATTTTATGTCAACTGTTCGTGCATAGCTTGGGTCACCTCTAGTGAATAATATATGCCTGAACAAACATCATGGTTCATCTATCCTCTTTCCCTCCGAAATGAACTCACGAAACAGCCAAAATAATTTGTATTCTGGCGATCTGCCTTTGCTTCGTTCTCTGCTAAATTGCTAATACAAGTCTATCTCTCTCTCTCTCAACTGCACAATACTACGATGACCAAATCTTGCTCGCATTGGTGGCATGCCCCATTCTACTTCGCCATGTCTGTAACACTCGCAGTCATAGCAATCACCACACCCATTCATTCATCTCCCAAGAACTCAATCCCACCAAACAACTCCATCAAGCACTCTCTCTCCATAAATGCTTCGCAAGCTCTCCGGACACATGGCTTCAATGTCTTCGCCACCCTCCTCCAAATCTCTCCCGAACTCTTCCTCTCCTCTTCCGAATCAACCATCTTCGCCATCCAAGACTCTGCCATCTCCAATCTCTCTCTTCCTCCTTGGGCCATGAAACAACTTCTTCAATACCACACATCTCCTTCCAAGCTCCCAATTCAAGAACTGTTCAAGAAACCCCCAGGGACTTGCTTACCAACCCTTCTTCAGGACAAGAACACAGCAATCACTACAACGGATGTGAACCAACGATCAATTGGGATCAATAATGTGCTGATTTCTCATCCTGATGTGTTTCTTGAAGGACCCATTTCGATTCATGGTGTTCTTGGGCCTTTTTTTTCACTAGACCTTCGTGGCATTGTTCAACATTGGGACATTATTGAGGCACCCATTTGTGACTCGAATAACAGGGTAGTTTCAAACATGAGTGAACCCAAGAACCCAATTGATTGGTCTCGGATTGTGCAAGTGCTCAGCTCTAATGGGTTCGTTTCGTTTGCGGTTGGATTGCATTCTGTTCTTGATGGGATTCTCAAAGATCATGCAAATTTGAGTTCTGCCACCATCTTTGCTCCCCCAAACTTGATGTTTGTGGCATCTCCTTCACCATTTCTGGATAGAATTGTGAGGTTTCATATTGTGCCACACAAGTTCTCTTACATACAATTGGCTTCATTGCCAGAGAAATCATCTCTGGGGACATTGATTCCTGACAAAGATCTTTGGATTACTAGTAGAGTTAAGTTTTCACAAAATTTGGGTATTCATGGGGTGGAAATTACTGCACCAGAGATTTCTTCATCTGAAAAGTTTATTATCCATGGAATTTCTCGAGCTTTCAATGTAGAGGAGCTTCCCAGTGCATTAAAGTAGATCTTTGAAGTGTAAATCAGCTGTTTTTCTTTGTAGGCATTCATTTTTCTTGGGGTGACTCTGAAATTGGCTGTGATTCTCATTCCAATACGTGAATAGATTTGAGATTTTGAAGATTCTGTTTCAGTAATTGATCTTATTGTAAAACTGTCCCCATCTAGTTTTGTATTGAATACATATATGGTAATGAAAGTTTCATTTCCCTAATTTTTTTTAAATTCAAAGGTCAGGGTTGTTCGGGTTTGCTTATGCACACTTTGATTAATTCTCTTTCCAGTCCAGTCAAAGACAGACTATCCACTTCAAAACTAAGGAATTTCACGATTGATAAATTCCTTGTGATCTGATCCCAAAAAATTATTAAGATTCAAACTTAGAATGTCTGAATTTTTCGTCATTATTATTACTTGAGCTACCATTCCTCTTAACAGGACACTACTATGATTCATCTTACTAATGAGGAAGGTAGACACCACCAGCCACAATCTTATATAATTCCCTTTCTGGGGCTGGTACAAACTAGTGAACAAAATGAACCAACATTTCTGATAAAAAGAAGTGGAATAACTTGAGACAATTATCAAGAAGAAATTTTGTGGATGTCTTTCCTTTGTTGTTCAGTTTACAAGGTCGGATAAGTTTGGCGGTGGTTGTGGCTCTGGTGTGCGGTGCTGTGATGGGTGATGGTGATGGCATTGGTGGTGATTGTGGGTTTGAGTATTAGGGTTTTAATTAAAAATTAAAAATTATTAATTTTTATTGAATTTTTGTGGAAATGGTAATAAGGTAATTTGGGGATTTTATATAAAAGGAATACTAATGTCATCAAATTTTAACAGTGTGGTTAACGGATACAAGGTTACTATATGTTATACGCACGCATATTTTAAGGGGTTTTAGTATAATTTTTTAAACGTGAAGGGGTCTGTCTGGTCAAGTGACAAACTTCAGGGGGGCCGAATATAATTTACCCTTTTACTTTTCAATACTATATCAAAAAATAATTTTCAGTCATAGATCTCGTTTTAAGTTATTTATAGTCATTAATCACGAAAATAATAAAGTAAAATGAAAAAAGACAACAAAGTCTAACCCTCAACGACAAATCAAGGGCATTACTGGAAGAGGAAAAGCATTAAAAAAAGGTTATCAAATAATGTGAGGTTCGAGAAACTTTACTGATTAAAACTCAACTTAAATTGAACGAAAAAGAACACAAAACATTGGTTGAATTTAACCAAGGAGAAAAATGAAATAGGCCCAATTTGCGTGGTTGATGCTAGTGAGCCATTTGCTAACTTGATAGTTCAATCTTTCATTGGGATAGAAGACGTAATATTAGAGGATTGACATCCTCTCTATTATTTTTTTACACAATTTCACTCAATGGTAGCTCACATACCATATGTTCAGGTGAGACTCATTATTTATATGTGAATTCTTTATCCATACACGGTAAGTGATTTATTATTGAATGAAATTATATGAAAAAATAATATAGAAGAGTTAGATATAGAAGAGAAGCGGGTCCACCATGACCTAACAATAGAATATGACGTTGAGACCCATATGAAAATGAAAATTCAAAGTCATTTTGATGTTGGTGATATAGAAGGATTTCCTTGATTCCACAAGAAGAAATGGAACATAGAGTGGATAGTTCATTGCATAACCACTTTAAGTCAGTCAAATATGTTACCATAGGCGTGGTGCCTTAAATTA
>CM042197.1:8494799-8521841 GCA_023539305.1 Ilex asprella
CTTTAAGTCAGTCAAATATGTTACCATAGGCGTGGTGCCTTAAATTAGATCGTAAATTTCTTGCTCAATCTAAAACCTATGTAGACATTTTCACTTGTACGAAATAAATCAAACTTGAAGATATCTCCTTTGAGATGGGTTCAGTAAGTGGGACTGAATGTTGTTGAATCTATTCCACATTACAGATTAATTAACTAAGCGAAAGTGAAAGCATCAAAGTTCTATTTGCTCACGATAGATAGAGCTAACCATTGGCTCATTTTCGTTAGGAAGTTAGAAGTCAAAAGAAGAAGAAAAAAAAAAAAAACTGGACCTGTTATGAGAAAAAAAAATTGTTTGATTAGTTGTTTTTATTCTCATTTTTTAGAAAATACAACCTCAATAGGAGTCATTTTTGAGAACCATCTATGCCATCTCCTCTCTCTCTCTCCCTCCCTCCCTCTCTCCAGCAAATCTATATATATGCACAGATCTATGTAAGTATACATGTGTGTGTGTTTGCCTGCTATGTAAGTCAGGGGCGGAGCTACCCTACGGCCAAGGCCCCCTCTGCTTTTGCTAATACTAGCAAGTATAATATTAAGCACAAAAACCTGAACATTGTCTAGAGAATTGACCTCATCTAGAAAATAGTTTATGTGAAGAGAATGCAATGATCTTCAACTTTAAAAATAAAATGTTGAGTAATACTATTGAGATATTAAAATTTGACATAATTTATTGATTTAATAATGTAATTTTATTATAATTGTTGAATTTAATACTAAATTTTAATATTTAATTAGATTCATGGTCAATCCAAAGACTATAGTGAATTAGGTCTTTTAATCATATCAAGTCGAATGTTGTCCAAAGAAGATTTTGTAATATGATTGACAATGATTTCGCTATAGAATCTTTAATTAGGCAGGTAGCAAAAATTGTTAAAAAGTGTATTACGGATTAAATATATGACTAAGTTGATATGTACTCAAAATTATTTTTTGTTCATCTCTAATTTTTTCCCATATCTTTTCTTTATCACATAATACTTTGTTGGATATATTTTTGTGCATCAAGAATCTGAATTAATAAATTATATATTTAATTTACATTATCACTTACATTGAATTTGGCCCCCCTAAGAGCATCTCCAAGGGGAGTTGCCAAAAATGGGGTGTCAAATACCATTTTGTAACCTTGAACAATATTTTAGCACCCTTGAAAACACAATCTGCTCGAATGGTAGATGCTAAAATAGGGTGTCATTTTAATATTTTTAATGTTTTCAATTTCAATTTCAATTTCAAGTTGTATTTTCAATTCCAATTCCAATTTCAAGTTGTATATTCAATACATAATTTTTCATAAACAATAGCAATACAAATAAATTAATGGTGTAATATGACAATACAAAAATATTTAATGTTGCAATATGACAATATAATGGTGTAATATGTAATATGAAAAAAATTTTGGGGTACAAAGTGTCATTTGTCCTAAATTAAATAGTTGTCTGGAGCGATCAAACGCAAACCCTTTTCCTTCTCCTTCCCCTTTTCCTTTCCCTTTCCCTGCGATTCAGACTCTACCCCATTCCCTTTCCCCTGCGATTCCGTTTCCAAGCAAGCAATATCCAGGCCCTAGACATGCGATTTCCAGGCAAGTAGTAGACACCAACGATTTTCAGGCAAATCTCTTTCCCCTTTTCCTTTCCCTTTCCCTGCGATTCAGACTCTACCCCTTTCCCTTTTCCCTGCGATTCCGTTTCCAAGCAAGCAATATCCAGGCCCTAGACATGCGATTTTCAGGCAAGTAGTAGACACCAACGATTTTCAGGCAAATCTCCTTCCCCTTTTCCTTTCCCTTTCCCTGCAATTCAGACTCTACCCCTTTCCCTTTCCCCTGCGATTCCGTTTCCAAGCAAGCAATATCCAGGCCCTAGACATGCGATTTCGAGGCAAGTAATAGACACCAACGATTTTCAGGCAGATCTCCTTCCCCTTTCCTTTCTTTCTGTATTTTCCAACCGTTTTTTTTGCAACCTCCATTTTCTCTCTCCAAAGTTTACAAATTTGCCACCCCAAACTCATAGTTGCCATTTTGTCACTCAAGATGCCACCCCTTTGAAGTGATTTTTTTTTGATTTTGAGGTGATATTTTAGCAGTTAAGGGTTTGCCACCCCTGATAGAACTTACCGTTAGAGTTGGTCTAAATTTTTTTTTTTTGGCTCTGCCCTCTATTTAAGTGTGTGGGTGGAGATTGAGAGAGAGAGAGAGATAAGATGAAAATTGGGGTGTGGGGGGAGGGCGGATTGTGGATCATTTGTCTAAATAGGTTTTACTATTTTTTAATTTTTAAAAATATATAACCAAATAAATTTTATAATATAAAAATATTAAAATACATTTTCTTATAACTCTTCTAAAAAATTATTTTTGAATACTATTTTTTAAAATGTAATTCAAACATGCACTTAATCTCAATGTCCAGCTGACTATCAACACTTCTCAGTATAAGACGGGATTCTCTTGTTACACTAAGGATTCCACTTGAAATATCTTCCATCATTGGTTGAGACACTAATTCCATCCATTATCAACGTCATAGAGATATAAAGCGAGAGTGGGACAAATGATCTGTACCTGACATCTCCTCATTTTGTCATGATCTATAATTATGGGCAAAATGATAAACAATGGGGAGCAAAATGTAATATATGAGTCAAAGAGAGAGGGTGATGCAAATAGATAAAACTTATCAGCAGCGAAATTCGAAGGGAAATCTGCAGATTTTTTTTGGTTAATTACAAAATACCCCTTGGACTTTAGATCTTGTTTCAATCAGGTTCCTTTAGTTTAAAATTAACAATTTTTCCCCTTAATATTCGAACATTGGCAAGTTCACTGATGTACCCTTAATCTTTATTCATCTATATTTTCATTTTTTCTCTTTGTCCAATTGAACCGAAAGCTCTAATGCCACCAACCACAAACCACAACAACCATCACCCAACCACCTAGCTAACAACCACCCAACAACAACCATCGCAGCCACCACCCAACCACTGTAGCCACAATCAACCAGCCCACAAATTATCGTAGCCACCACCCAGCCATCGTAGCCACAATCAACTAGCCCACAAAACCATCATAGTCACCACCCAACCATACAATCACAAATCACAGTAGCCACCACCCAACCAAAACCTACATAAGAAATCGTCAGTAAGGATTTGAGTTTTGATTTCAGTGGAGGGGAGAGATTTGAGTTTCAATTTTAGGGGAGGGTGAGGGATTAGAGAGTTGAGGGAAGGGTGGTGGTGGGATTCGGTTTCAGTAGAGGGGGAGGGATTTGGGTTTCACCGGAGAAATAGTTGGAGGGAGTCCGATTTTTCACCGGAAAAATCACCGATTGTTGATTTTATTTTATTTTTTGGTATTTTGCACAAAATATTAAGATAAGAGTAGTTGTGAGCTTTTGATTAATTTAAGTCATTTTTAATTGTGGTCAACTAATGGTAAGAGTTAATTGAAAATTATTTAAACATTACAGGTTCAAATTGTTTAATTTTAAATCAGAGGGAGCTGATTGAAAATAAGACCCAAAGTTTCAGGGTGTATTTTGTAATTAACTCTTTTTGGTTTTTATTTTTTTGGGATTTGGATTTGATTTCTCATCGATCGAGTCGCGGAGTTTGGGTTTAGTACAAAGGGTCGGACGGGTCCATAAGATTGGGTTTAACCCAAACTCAAATAGATTCTTTTCCAATCCCGTAGTCTTCTTCCCCGACGGCAGTGGAAACCAGAGGTTTATCGACGGCGTAATGGCTGAAATCCAATGTTGTACAGAGGTTATTTTGACGATCAAATCCGGAAGACGTGAATCTGAAGAGCAACACTTGGAAGTGTTATCAAGATTGGGGTTGATTTCTCCTGTTGATCTTCTACGCAATCTGATCTGTGACTGGTCGGATGCGAGGAGGTTGGCATCATCGAAAGCACCGGAGAAGTTAGACGGTACAATTTTTGCCGTCTGTCTGCCAGACGACTGACTGGTAATAATTTATTTTTGTAGTTTTTGATTCCGGCGACAATATATAAATTTACCGGAATATAAATTGATTAAGTTACAATACTATTTCATTCCGTAGTGTATGATGTATGAAACTGATAAAACTTAACCTAGATTACAAGAAATATTCATTGCAACGGTGATACCACGTAAGAGAGCTCTCAATAGCAAAACATGTTTCATGTAGCTGACCCTAAAGACATTAGGACAAGACTTGTTGAGTTAAGTTGAGTTGAACGGTGACACTATATAATTATTGTTACGCTATATCACCAATCATTAATAGTAGCCAAATAAAGAAGTAGACTCATACAAATTAATAACTATCTATCTCCGGAAGTTAATAATTTTCTACTCTCCTTCCATGTAATCTAATAATTATCTAAGTCGGGTTCATCTTGCCTATTTAATTTTTTATTATTAGTTAATGATATTATGTGATGATGCTGACATAGTATCATTATTGCATTGAATATTTATTCATTACGGGGATCACTTGCGGGCGTTTTGCGGCTAGTCACGACTACGGTTTTGGTGGTTGACTTGGATTAAATATTCAACATAGGTTACAATATCGTCTGACCAATAATAAATAAACAAGTTTAGTAAACTCCAGTAATCACACATGATAGGTGTTGAATGTGCAAATTATTGGTAGTAATAGAATTTAGTAGGATCCACTAATTTTACATGTTTATACATAATTGGTTGGTGACGGTTACATTCAATATTGTCTCGTTGACTTGATTATCTTCAACAGGAGCAGGTACAGAATCTAACATTTGTGCTTCCTCTCAGTCAATGTACCATCACAAATTAATCCTCTTATCAATGTGTACTCGACAGCACGCATCTAGGTCTGAATTAAGATAGCGTTCAATATTTCGGGATCAGAATACCTCTCTGGACCCTTGCTAAAGAATATTCATCCAAAAGCATCCCAGTGCCACAGTAACGAGACTTTCATTTCCTGTAACTGTTGGTACCGGTTATACTCCCTCCCAACCCTTTTAAGGCTGTTAATGGGGGCAGAAGGACTGTACCCTGATTTTTTTTAGTGATTTGGAAGCTAAATACCACTTGGGATAAACTAATTTATCTTTTCTGAGCTCGACACAAATTGATCAAAAAACGTGGAGCAATAAGATATTTTTGTGTCAGTGTTTTTGTTCCTTCGGTGATTTTTCAAAGCCAAAAAGTAGGTTTCAAGATGAATCAGGGGGCCTTGGTGGGAGACCAAAAGCATTTGCCTTTAGTGAGATGGGCTGGAAGAGCATCTCATAGCATGCTTTGGAAGACCTTATTCCATTCAACTAATGGCGCCAAATAAGTTGCAGGACTTGCATTAGTGTCTGTTCATTCATCCAATGGTTATAATTGCTTAAATATTGAGCTTACACCAACCCAAAACACATCCCCTGGTGATCAGACGGTCGAAGGATAAAAAGGAGTCTTCCCTTAATAAACTAGAGAGTGGAAGTAGTGGTCACACTTAATAAAGCTAGTGCGCATTTACATAAAGTGAAGAATAAAAAGGAGTCTACCCTTCACTTCTCATAAAGTAAAGGAGAAAAGGAGTCTACCTTGCTTTCTTTAAAGTTGATGAATCCTTTTCATATATCCAATAATCTAATGGGCATGTGAGCCACTTTGAAGCATGCATTCTCTTCCCCCAGGCACATTGATCCTTACTCTTTGGTGAGTTTTCTTCAGTTGATCCATCCTCTTCCCTTTCATATTTTTGTTTAAAGTTATCATTTGTTTTGATGGTATTTTGGGGGTCAATAATCATCTGACAATGCATGAACTGTAGTAAACATACAGTTAGCTACATTCTTTGTTCCAAGCTCTTTTATCAAAGAATTTTATCTTGTTAAGATGCAATCTTTTCATGTCCTTTTAGTTATAGTGGTTTCTTGAACTTGAGAGTAATAAATTTCAATTGTTAATATATTTCATTTGTTAATATACAGGGTAGATAATTCACTTTGACAGTTCAGGAGCTAGACACTTGACAGGAATTGGATCATAAAACCAGGTAAGCAGTCAGCTGCAAACTATTGATTTAGTTTTCTGACATAAATTGATGAAAATCTATGCTATGATATTGATCCTAGAAAGCAAATCCCAAAAATCCATGCTATGATATTGATCCTAGAAAGCAAATCCCAACTTACATGGGTACAACTCACATTAATGGGGTCCTTTTGATGAGATGAAATATGGGACGCCACTAATGATGCACATCATTTGGGATTGCTTTGTAGTAAAAATTTTGATATCCATAGTATTACTCTTTCACTTACAGATATGCCTATTGATATAGAACTTCAATTGTATAACTCTAATTATAAGTTAGTTGAAATTCAAATTGAAATTGGACTTCAATAATTTGTCTGTGATTAATTAGAATATTCTTATATCTAAATTTTAATAAAGTTGTGGCAAATAGATTTTTTTCTAAATTATTTCTATTAAGTTTGTTTATTAAATGAATACTTCTAGTCCTAATGAGTTTTTTGTCAAAAACTCAATGATAAATTATTGAGTTTGTGTTCAAATAGAAAAAAATTATGGAGCTTGTGTCAAATCAAACATTAATTTTGAATTAATTGTGGGTAAATTTTCTAAAAAGAAAAATAATTGTGAAATAGTTTTAGGTTGCCCCTACCATCATCACATTTAATCAAATTCTATTACATATCGAGGAAAAAAATTGATTTACCAAAGACTTGAATAAATTATTAATTGTGTTTCGTACACTTTATTGTAGTGTTGAAATGGTAATATACATTCCCATCCATTCCAGAATTATTTTGTTACAATTTTCACATCGTTTTCACTTAAAAATATTGCCGCATACCAATACAACGTTAAAAAGTAGTTCATGCTATTCTTCTTATATTCTTTACGATGAATTTGGGTTCATTGGGTTACTTGTGTATGATAGCGGTATCGTTAGTGTTAGGCATTTTATCCGCTGTTTTATTAATATGACCACTACAGGTGACAATTTTTACCCATTGCCCATTACCCATTACCCATTAATCCGCTCATAAATAAATGGGTTGAATACCTATATTAATTAATAAGGATTCAAAATAGTTTGGGTAATATGATTCATTTTAATTAAACGGGTTAATATGGATTACAAATGGGTATCTATTGGATTGAGTATTTATTGTTTTATTAAATAATATAAGTAATAAAATTAAATAAATATACAAATATACCAAAAAATACGCACACTATTACACTAAAAAATATACACATATATACTAGTACACTAAAACTTACACACACTATCACATAAAAAACACACACTAATACACCACCCATGACATGCGGGTTGACCCATGACCCACAGCCCGTGGACCAATCCATAGCCCACAGTTGACCCGACCCATTATGTCTGTATTTTTTTTATTTATTAAATGTGTTTTAGTTTTTGTGTTAGTCTATGTGTGTGTATTTTTTGTATATTAGTGTGTATATTTTTAGTGCATTAGTTTGTGTGTGTTTTGGTGTATTAGTGTGTGCATGTTTGTATTTTGGTGTACTACTAATGTGTGTGTATTGGTCTAGTAATGTGTTCATTACAATCTTTAATTGTTTTATAGGTTAATGTGTTTAACTCAACCCGTTATAAATTCAACCCATTATAACCCATTTACCACGTGAGTACAAAATAGATTTGCTTTATTTTAGCCCAACCCAATTTAATCCAACCCAGAACCAATCCAATTCGCCCATTTGTCACCTTTAATGACCACCATAGCCTACTTAGACTGTTTCAACTTAATTGCCGAGTGTTTTGGCCTGTAGTAGGAAATCAAAATGTGTTGAAATTCGACACTTAATATATAAACATAAAGGAGAAATAAAAATAATGCACAAGAGGATATTGCCTTAAGAATTTCGAAATTTATATTCTAAACTAGTTATCTGTAGCACTCAACGAATTACTAATCGGCTAATATGTAATTCTTGGTTTTGACTTTTAGGCAAAATGGCAGAAGGTGTAGTAATGGACGCGGTGGTTCAGGTTCTTGTTAAAGATGTAGCTGATGCTCTCTATGTTCACAGTCAGTATGTTATTGGATTTCAAACTGAGTTTGAGGATATGAGCAAGCAACTTACTCTCATGCGGGCATTCCTCACTGACACAGAGAAGATCAAAGGGAAATATAAAATTCTTAAGCCAATATTGGCTGATCTGAGAAAATTAGTATATGAAGCTGATGACTTGGTGATGGATTGCATAATTCGAACGAAGTACTGGAAGAGCAAAGGGACCTTCTCTGGCTACCATCTCTCTCCTCGCAAACTGTTCTTCCGCTATCAAACCGGAAAGAAGTTGACCTACATTAACAATCGAATTGTGCAAATGAAAGGGAATTTGAGTGACTATCTTACAGCAGTTGATCGCAGCAGTGAAGGGAGTAGCACCAAAAGACGGTTTAATTTACCAGTTTTCAACCAATCTGATGTAGTTGGGTTAACAGAAGATGTTAGAACTATCATAGGGTGGATTCTCCCTGATAAGGAGGAATTACATCGCATTGGTATTGTGGGGATGGGGGGCTTGGGCAAAACTACCATTGCCCAAAAGATCTTCAAGGATAAACAGGTAATTGCTCGATTTGAGGAGAGGATTTGGGTGACTGTATCTCAAAATGTCGACCAGGATGAAATTGTGAGAAGTATCTTGGATGATTTAAAGGTAAATGATAGATCCGGTAACTTGCTGGACAAAATATCTGAAGTGCTTACCAAGAAAGCTTACCTAATTGTCATGGATGATGTATGGAAAATTGGTGCCTGGTGGGAAAATATCTCAAGTGGACTTCCAAAGACAAAGAAGCACAGCAGTTGTATCATAATTACATCAAGAAATGAGGATGTCTTGAAAAGAATGGGAGTTGTGGAAGAAAGAGTTCATCGACCCAAGCTTCTAACTGAAGAAGAGGGTTGGTCATTATTCTGTAAAGTTGCTTTCTTGTCTAGCAAAGCGAATTCCGAGTTAGAAGAAACAGGAAAGAACATTGTGAAAAAGTGTGGCGGCCTTCCGCTAGCAATCAAGACAATTGGAGGTTTGCTATCATCAAAAAGTCAGATTTTAAATGAGTGGAACCGGATTTATGAAAATTTTCACGCAAAACTAGAAGCAGAAACCAATAGTTCTGTAGCAGAAAGCGATAGAACATCTGTTATTGCTTCTTTGCAGCTAAGCTATGATGAGCTTCCTACTGATCTAAAGCATTGTATCCTTTGCTTGTCAATATATGCGGAAGACTATGAAATAAGTGCTGAGCAATTGGTTCGCTGGTGGGTGGGGGAAGGTTTTGTCAGAGACAGAGGCACGGAAACTGCAAGAGATGTAGCTTATTGCTACCTGTCCGAATTGATCAGCAGATGCTTGATTGAAGTTGTTCAACGAAGGAATTATGATGGAAGAGTCTATAGTTGCAAAATGCATGATATGGTTCGGGATTTGACAATTAAAATTGCCAGGGAAGAGGATTTCAGCAGCTTTGATGAAGGAAATAGGCAGGTACCTACTGTAGATACTCGCCGGTTAGGAGTCACAGGTGAAATGGATCTCCATGTCCTAGAAGGAAACTCAAAGTTAAGGGCATTATTATGTATGCCCAATTGTTTGATTAGCCTAAATAGGAGCAGTGGGTTGGCCATGGTAAAGTCTCTTAGGGTTTTGGACCTCTCGCATATTAAGCTGAACAAAATTACGACCATGAGGGATCTATGGTATTGGATCACTTCCCAGAAACGCCTAGCTTACTTAAACCTTCGCAATGTTGCAAATTTGGTTGAACTGCCAGGCTCAATTGGAAAGCTATGGGGCCTCCAGATTTTGATACTTGGTGAATGCAAGAACCTACAAAAGGTATCTGTATTAATAGCAACTCTTTCAAAACTAACGGTTTTGGATGTTGGGAATTGTCCATTGCTCCAGTGCCTACCCCAGGGACTTTCAAGACTTTCTAATCTTCAAGAGCTGTATGGATTCAAAATAGCCAGTCCAACAGATATAAAAGGCTGTCACCTTGGTGAGCTTAAGGATCTATCCAACCTTCGGGTGTTGCAGGTAGACATAAAGGAAGAAAGCATAATTACGGATGAGGAAGTGACAGTGTTAGCACAACTCAAACAACTAAGGGTGTTGTCAATCAATGCTGGGGACTCTGAGGACAAGGAGATCCTAAAAAGGGTTGATATGCTTTGTCTTCCTACCTGCCTTGAAGAGCTGTATTTGGGGCGTTACTCTGGAGAAAGTACACCACAATGGATGAACCCCACTTCACTCCCTCAACTTCAATATCTGTGTATCGAAGACTCCAGGGTACTCGGCCACATAAACAGTGACTTCTGGGGCAAGGAAGGCAAGACTTGGAAAATAGTAGGGTTGTGCTTGAAGTTTTTGCCAAAACTGCAGGTGGAGTGGTCAATGGTGCGGAGTAGGATGCCTTCATTGAGGTTCATGGAGGTCAGTCACTGTAACTCATTGAAGTCATTCCCTTTCAATGTTGAGGGTCTAGGAATTTGGAGGAGAGTGGAGGAAGATAAAGCGGAAGAGGAAAAGGAAGAGATCAAAGAGGAAGAGGAAGAGGAAAAGGAAGAGATCAAAGAGGAAGAGAAAAAGGAAGAGATCAAAGATGAAGAAATCAAAGTGGAAGACAAGTGCTGAGAAGATACCTGTTTCAAGGAAGATTGCCAGAGAGCATGGAAGGAGTGAGAAACTACCATTTCCCTACCTATTAGTACTTTTATAGTCAGACCAGGAGTGTATATCTTGAATTGCTTTGAGAACTCTCCAGTTCGATGTATTTGTTATTGCATGCATATTGCTTACTGTCTATATTTCTGTGTTGCTAAGCTCTGTATGTTATGATTTATGAACAGTTTGATGCTTTGAAGTGTTAAATGCAAGCTTGATAATGTATTGGAATGCACTAATATACTCAAATAACAAACAAATGCCACTGTATGAACCCACCCCCCGGGCAGCAAATTGCAAGACACGGTGACCAATATGGTTCAAAGTCCTGACTAATGCGATTTAGACGAGTTGTATCCGATTTGACACTTTAAAAGGAATCTAAATCTAAAGTGAATTATTTTAGATGTGAGAATCTAAAATGAATCAAGCAAATTGAGCAAGGTAGATTCTCGAGAATGACTAAGAAGTCATCTTCTCCTAAGTAGGGTACTAAGTCTGACTAGTTACACAACATTTTTTTTTTTCCTTTCCATTTAAAAA
Organism: Ilex asprella; assembly: GCA_023539305.1. Classification (NCBI taxonomy): domain Eukaryota; kingdom Viridiplantae; phylum Streptophyta; class Magnoliopsida; order Aquifoliales; family Aquifoliaceae; genus Ilex; species Ilex asprella. The sequence goes on from CM042197.1 coordinate 8,506,133, forward strand.
TAAGCTAGATATATCAGTATTCATGAAAAGAAATCTAAATTAAATCGCTTGAAAATGATCTAAGATTTTAATTAACGCCTAATGAAATAAGTTAATTTGAATTATATATATTTTAAACTAGTAAATATAACTATCTGAACCATGATATGATCAATTGAAGGGTCACCAGAAATCAACCTGTTAAGCAATAACATAAAAATAACCAAGCTTATATTATATTTTGAAGTTTCTCAAAATTTTCAAGCAACAAGCTGCTTGGCTTGGCTTGGCTTGGCTTAACTCATTCCTCCTATCCCTACATTATTACAGGTGCGGGATAGTATAATCCCGCAACGAAACAATCAGGCCGCATCATCCCAAACGATGAGCGTCTAGGGAACACTCGTGACTCACCGCTGCCAAACGACGCCGTCTTGGAGCTCCAAGGCCCAACTCATCGTCGTTGTCGTCCCCCCCCCCCCTCTCTCTCCCCTCCCAAATCGGGTTCTTCCCCGCTTGATCAAGATCAACAATGGAGGATCCCAAACGTACAATCCCCATCTCTTACTAAGTCAAAACCAAAAAAAAAAAAAAAAGAGAACATCTCAAGATATGGAAAGGCATATGCAGATCTTCCTCAACAAACTCTCATTTGCGTTCCTTGCAATAGCCACCCACACTTCCTCTTCTTCTTCCTCCACCTCCAAACCCTACAAACCTGTGTGGATCCCACCTCTTCTTGAAGTGAGGAGGAAGACAACTTGATCTTGAGAGCGAAAGGAAAACTCTCATTGATTCTAAAATTGCAATTACATCATCTATTGAGTACGTCAACCAACTACATGCCTCTTACTAACAGATGACAACTAAGCTAACTAACTAATTTCCTATCTGGTGCAGCTGCTGCATACAATACTGCTATATTCTGCAACACTTGCTCTACCAACCCCAAACCCCACCACAAATTCCCCAAATCTTCCTGTGAAATCTCCCACCGATCCTTCACTTGTCTAGAAAAGCATAACTACAGGTTATGGCCCACCAAAACCTGGTCCAACACCGTCCCTTCAGACTATTCCAGCTCTGTGTTGCTGACGTCATTGCCGTAGAATTGATCGACTCTGTTCCGCTGGTGAGTTTGATTACCCTCATAATTTTACCGTTCTTCGATAATGTCTTTGATTTGTAATTGTTGATAGCTTAGTTTGAAATTATTTCTCGGATCGATTAAATTTTTTCTTATTATTTTTTTAAGATGGCGTTCACTCTTTTGAATCAACATGAAGACGAATAAGATGATCAATGAATCAGATTTATCAAATGGTGTATGAATCGAACTTTGCGAATATTACAAGCATTAATATCAGAATACCCATCTGATCCTTTGTCTAGAACATTGATCCATAAGCCTCCCACTGTCACACTTATAAGGGTGTTAATGGGGGCTTCTGAACTGTACCCTGATTACTCTTAGGGGGTGTTGGCAATTTGAACTGGTTTGATTTAAAATCTCAAACCTTTCTAGTAAAATCCTAATAAATCGGCTAAAATGTTGGATTAAAAAATTTGGATTTATCCAATTCTTGGTTTGGATTGTAATTTATGATATTGTGGACTCAATGGACAAACCAATTTTTTTTCTTCGTCAAATCTCATAACTTCGACATTAATTTACCATCTTACCTTAAATCTTAGGATAAATTACATTCACACTCACTGACATTTGACTTTATTATATGGATACCCCCTCACATTTAAAAAACTACACTAAGACCCCAATAGATAGACATCGTTAATGGTATTAACAAAAAGACTATCTTACCCTACATTTAATTAATTAAAAATTAAAAAAATAAACCCATTACCCAAGTCTCTCTCTCTCACCCTTAACACCCAGCAGCGCAGCACCAACCACCCACTCTTCCCCCACTGTTACTAATATCAACTACCAACGTCGTCGGAAATCCAAACGTAGTAGCAAATCAAACAAACACTAACGCCAAAGAGAACCCACCCATAATCGATACCATTGCGTCTCTCAATTCGAAACCCATCACGGATCCAATTTTACACACACTAGATTTTGTTATAGATCTGAAATTGAATCACCACCTAAACACAAAAGATCTGGGATCATATACCAGATCTATTTCCTTGCTTGAGCAATGATCGAAGACTTGGAGTTTTCATATCTAGGGTTGGTGGCCCGTTGTGGAATCTGATATTTAGGAATGGTGATTGCAAGTTTGGCTAGGGTTCTAGGTATTGGGTGGTGATGGCGTCGAAGGACAGGCATAGTCTAAGAAAGAGAGAGAGAGAGAGAGAGAGAGAGAGAGAGAGAGAGAGAGAGAGGGTTTGGTGGTGGTTGGTGTTTGGGTATTGGGTTACGATGGCGTCAAAGGACAGACGTAGTTTGGTGGTTGGGTATTGGATTGCGATGGTGTCTAGGTGGTTTCTACAGCCCACCGTAGTGGTGGCGGTGCTGTTGGATTTATGGATCTAATTATTTATCAGAAGTTATGTGTAATTTTAGAAACCCACTACAGTGGTGGCGGGACAGCGCTCTATGTATGAGTGTGAAGAGAGAGAGAGAGAGGGAGGATGAGGAGAAGGAGGTGGTGGTGGTTTCAGTGGTGTGGAGGCAATGATAGGGGTGGTTAACTGTGATGGTGGTAATGTTGGATTTAGGACAAATTTGATTGATAAATGGAATTTGCATTAATATATTGTATAATAAACAAAAAATTATAGCATTTAACTTATTAATTTGATAGATTATGAAATACAAAATAGAGAAATGATAAATGAGAGATGGAATAAGAAGAATAAATTTTTAAACTTAATTTTGAAGGGTATTTTTGGTATTTTATACATTATTATTGTTGACATCAATTTTGACCGTGAAATATTTTAACATCTGTTAGATGGAGGGGTGTAGTTGTTATAAGTTTTAAATGCTAGGGAGTTTTGTGTAATTTTTGAAATGTGAGAGAATATTCGTGTAATAAAACCAAATGTCAGGGGCTATAACTGTAATTTACTCATTCAATTCAATATTAAAATGGTAACCAAACATTGTCAAGCCAAATATAAAATAGATTTGGATAAGATTTAGGGAGAATTACACTTAGATCTCCTGAGGTTTGTCACTTAATTACTCAGACCCCTGACATTTGAAATATTACACATAGACCTCTTGAGGTTTGTACGCACGTAACACTTAGACTCCTGCTGTAAATATATCCGTTAATAAATTACATTTAAACTCCCTTGAAGTTTGTAAGTTAGGTATATAATACTTAGACCCCTTAAATTTAAAATATTATGCTTAGACAAAAAATATTTTAATCAAAGATAGAATATCAAATATTTTAAATTTTACAATTAAAATTTATGTTCTATTGTATCATTTATTGAAATAAAATTAAAATTATAAATTTAATTTTTTCTTAAAAAATTGTAATTAATATACAACTATACTATCTATTGAAATAAAATTGAGGGGATGATGATAATTTTTTTCTCAATGATGATGCTAATCATGACAATTGCGCTGATGACTTTACACTTTCTGTTTCCAGCTGAGATCCAAGGCAAGGGGCTGGTTACACCACATGGTTTCACCGCGGGACCTTATGCTGCAATTGTTTTCACTGTAAAGGCAGGGGACAACTGCGGATCAGAATAGAGAGAATTCATCCGCTGGACGGGACCTGCTAGAACTTATTTTAACGTTGATGCCAACAGTGATGGTTCATCAGACGATGGTAGAGATAACTCGAGTGCTGAAGACTGTTTTGAATGATGTCGGGGCACACTTTGCTTAAAAAGCTTTGGTAATTGTACATAAAAAGTGATTAAGCTCTTTCAAGCGGCTTTGGTTTCTCTCAATATTTTTTCCGGTTTTGTTTTCCTATGACTGATTTTCAGTATTCAATAAACCTATCGAACGTTTATGGTTATTTTCTTTGTAATAGTTCTTGTTGTAATATATCAAGCTTGTTGCAGAAGTTAGCCAGCAGAGTGAAACATACTTTTTCAACGTTTGTAGGCAGAGTTGCTCTATCTATAGCTTTTGGCGTAGATAAATGACGTTTTCTATCCACTACTTTTTTTAACGCATGTTTGTTGTCGTTTGAAAATTCATTTTAAAAATGTCATTAAAAATGACGCTTTTAAAAATGTCATTTTGAATAACGTTTTCAATAAAAAAAATTTAATTTAAAATCGTAATTTGAAATGATTTTTTTAAAAATAGACTGAATTTAAGAAATAAGTTTAAAAGGATTTGAAAATAAAATTTTGGGGGAGACTAGGTTTGAGGAAAAGCTCTTCATATGGGATATAAGTATCATTTGGCCGAGTTTTTCATTTGCAACGATTATCCCATCTGAAATGCTCCATTCAAATAAAGGATATGTGGGTCCCTAAACAAAATAAATCCAATCCACTTGTGCTATCTACCTTTATCCATCAAACCAAACACTCCCTTAGTGAGTGTGAGGATAAATATCACTAAGCATAAACTAATGTATCTTTTCTGAGTCTAACACAAACTGGTTAAAATACATCGAGCAAACTTTCTCTTAGAAGCTGTGTAGTAATTTGACATAATTATCACCAATATATATTTTTTTTCAGTTTTTTTGGTCCATTGGTGAATTTTCGAAGACTAAAAGTAGTTGTCAAGATGAATCAAGGGTCTTAGTGGTAAATCAAAAGCATTTGCCTTTGGTGAGATGGACATGAAGGGCATCTCATAGCATGTTTTTGAAGACCTTATTCCATTCAATTAATGGCACCAAAACAAACCAAAAAAAAAAAAGTTGCAGGAAATGCAGTAGTATCTGTTAATTCATCCAATGGCTATAATTGCTTAAATATTGAGCTTAAGGCAACCCTTCTACATCCCGGATGATCGGATGGTCGAAATTGGTGTGAATATGCTACAAGACTGAAAGGAAGTAATTGTCACACTTTATTCAGATAGTGCGAATTTACATAAAGTGAAGGATAAAATGAGTCTGTCTGCACTTGACTTTACATGAAGTAGAGGAGAGGAGTCGTCCACGCTGCTTTCTTTAAAGTTTAAGTGGGACCTGCTTATCTTTTGGGATTGTTTCACATTGGAATGAGTTTTCATCCTAAGACATTGTATTTTCACTTGCTAGTGCTGGATGAAAAAATTGGCTCTAAAATGATCCACGTGAAAGATAGAGGCCCCCATCCCAACCGTTGCCATCAATATGCGCCCACACCACCACCCTATCACTATGGCTATTACCCCAATGACTGCCATGTTACCACTAACGGCACCACTCCACAACCACTACTTTACCATTAATGTCGCCACCTTACCACCACCCCAACCACTAGTATCGCCACCACCATCACTACTACCACTTCAATGACCACCTCCACCCTAACTATCACCAATCACTATTGCACCACGAGGGGTGATGGTGGCAACATCAATGGTGCTAGCAGCAATGCTGGGTCGTGGCGTTGATGGTGATAGTGAGGTAGTGGTAGTGGTGATGCTGAGGATGAGATGATTGCATGGTAGGTAGTGTTATGTTCAAGTGGTGGTGGTGATGGTAGAAAAATGGTGCTAATGGTGTGGTTGCATCGATAATGGCAGTGGTGGTTGTTGTAGTGGAGTCGAGGAGATGGAGGCGGGAGGTGCTAGTGATTAGAAAATTCTTTTTTGAGCCTGACACAAACTGATTAGAAAACAAGGAGCAAACTTTTTCTTAAAAGATGTGTAGTAATGTGACACAATTATCACTAATCTAGTCCATCGGTGAATTTGAAAGACGAAAAGTAGGTGTCAAGATGAATCAAAGGTCTTATTGAGAAAGTTGATGAGCCTGAATTTGACTGGACCAAGCCCAATTTAGATAAACCAAGAAATCCCAAAGAAAAGTCCAATCGGAGCTGGATCAACCCAGAAACTCAAGTCATGGGAGACATTCGTAAATCAACAAGGAGTCATGGAAGACATTCCTAAATCAACAAAGAATCACTGGAGATGGACGTATATCATTACGGAGTCAAGTGGAGCCCAAGCCAAAGGCCAACGCCCAAATGAGAGCCAAGAGGGCGCCGCCTAAGGGTCACCCAAGCCAGGCGCCACCCAAGGGGACACCGCCCAAGGCTGCCCCTAGTCCTTTCCTACAGTCTCTTCACTCCTATGCAAAATCCAAGCCTATTCTAAGTCAAGCCTAATGACAAGACCAAGTCCAGCCCACTCCAACTCCAAACTCAAGACAAGTCCGAGTTCAAGACGAGGATCAAGTCCAATTCAGCAGAGAGTCCTCCTCCGAAAGAATAGGAGCATGAGGGAGAAAGCATCGGGATAGGTACGGAGATCACCTACTATAACTACACTTATCAAAGTAGTAGAAGTCTTCTCCCCCACGTTACCGCCTCACCGCCTTTCCCTAGCTATATAATGTAAGCCCTCTCAACATTAAGGGCACGTCTCCAAAACCTTTACACACATCCTTATATACACTGCTCTCTCTCTTTCTCTCTCAAGAGCACTGTAACTCTCCGGTGACAATTATTCATTAATGAACAACCCAGACCACCGCTGTCATTCTCGAGAGTGGAGTAGGTCATTTGAGACCGAACCACTATAAATCCTTGTGTTGATCTATTATTTATTGTTTTACTCTTGATTGCCATTATTTGTTTGTTAATTGTTCATTAACCACACCCTTTCACATTTTTGACTGTTGTTCTTGTACAAAGATAATTTTGTGCATCATCAGTTTGGCGCCGTCTATAAAAAATGACTAGTTTTCCATTCTCTTTTAATCTATGACAATCACTACCAGATCAATGTCTCAACAGCTGGAAGACAACAACCCAACCCACCGGGAAGAGGCTCCACCTCCCTTTGTACCATCTGAATCGTCTGCTACAGCGACCTCCGTCGTTGGACAACAACTCTTACAGACCATGCAGTTGCTAGTAAAACAAAACTACCAACTCATTCAACTGATGCTCACCCAAGGAGGTGTCGCCCCTCAAATTATGGGAGGAGCCCCACTCCCTCCAATAAGAGAAGAGCCACAACCCATCCCTTATGGGCGTCAAGCAATCCATCACCATGGGGGCCCTCGCCATAATGCCCCAAGACTTTGCCAGGGTGCCCCTCGCCTAACAGTCCCTCCTCAGCGCGTAGAAAGTTCACAAGTTCCCCTTCCTCATGAACCTGTGCAGGAGAACAAAGATGGAAAAAATCAATACGGTGACCATGAAAGCAATACTACCACCTGATTGAGGAAGTCCCCCACTAGTGGGATGAAAAGATTAGAGAGGTGTAGAATCAACTCGGGGATGCCCTCAATTCCATCAAGGCACAAACGCTCGAGACCATGGATTACCTGATAAGACGTACTGAAACTCCTTTTATTGCTGATATAATAAATTACCTTCTGCCCTCGAAGTTCAAGATGCCTACCATCGAGACCTTTAATGGCACCAAAGACTCCTTCGGCCACCTCAACATATACAAGTCCCTCATACAACTCTACAATGTGCCTGAGGAGATTATGTATTGAGCCTTTCCTACCACTTTGAAAGGTTCTGCTCGCCAGTGGTTCTCCAAACTTAGGCCCTCCGCCATACACTCATTCGCAGAACTTAGCAGGTCATTTGTCTCCCACTTCATTAGGGGCGCCGACATCAGAAGCCCGTAACCCACCTATTCACCATCAAGAAAGACAGAGATGAAAGCCTCAGAGACTACCTCGCTCGTTTCAACGAGAAGGTCCTCCAAATTGAGGAACTAGATGATAAGGTTGCCCTGACCACCTTCATTGTCGGCTTTCGTACCTCCAGTTTCATGTTCTTCGTTGTCAAGAAGCAGCCCTCCAGTATGCCCGACCTGCTATCTAGGGCACAAAAATACATGAACGCCGAGGACATCACCAAAGCCCGTCGGGGTGAGTCCCCCTGAGGAGGGGAAAAAAAGGAAAGACACCCGCGAAGATAAGTGGAAGACAGAGAACAAGAGACAGAGAACCGAGATAACTTCTGTCAAGGACTGTCTCAGTCCGTACCCTCCGAGAGACCGACAACCTTTCACGCCACTCAACGTCTTGGTGGAGCACATCCTATTTTAGATACATGATGACCCCACATTTCGTTGGCCCGAAAAAATGAAGTCCGCCCCAAATCACAAAAATCACAGCAGGTACTGTCATTTTCACGTCGACCATGACCACGACACAGATGATTGCTATGAGCTCAAGAGGCAGATCGAGGAGCTCATACAACGTGGCTAGTTGAGGCAATATGTTGCTGGCAGAGGACAAGCCCCACCACCTGACTGAGACCAGGATGATAGAGAATACCAGCAACCACTCGGAGAAATCCAAACGATCTCCTAAGGGCCAGGAGGAGGAGTTGACTCGGACTCCACCAGAAAATCTTTGCCCACCTATGGGACATCGAGCATCTGAGAATTTTATCTATCTTTTATTACTTTAGCTGATTTATTTTGTTATTCATTATTTTATAAAATAATTTTTTGCAAGATTATTGTTTTTATAATTGTCTTGTTTTCATCTTAAACAGCCTACGACCAAACAACAACAAGGTAGACAAAAAAGTCAAAATACGCCCAGACGAGAGGGGTCTGGCCCTCCCACCTTGGGTGCCTTCTATGATGTCACCCAGGCGAGGGGTCTCGCCTTCTCCACCTTGAGCACCCCTATGATGTCGATCAGACAAGGGGTCTCGCCCTCTCTACCTTGGGCACCTCCATGATGTTGCCTAGACGAGGGGTCTTGCCTTCTCCACCTTGGGTGCCCCTATGACGGCCTCGTTTTCCCACTATGGTGCTTCCTTTAGTGTCGCTAGAGGATGGGTCTCGCCCCCTCTCACCAAGCACCCAACTTTAGGTGCCCAACACTAGGCACTAAGAGGATCTCAAAGAGGCTAGCTAAACCCTTCCCCTTAGCTATTTTAGATATCTTTTTCTTAAAACATAGCTCCAAGAGACTAGCTAAAAGGCTATCTGAAATAGATAATCCTTTTTTTGCTAGATAAATGTAGCTAGCCTTATTGTGGCTATCTAAAATAGATAACTCAATTTTCATTATATTTGTAGGTATATTTCATACATACATTCAGATTTATATTTTTTTCATACTTACATTCAGATCTTCAAAAAAAATTCGGTGGGTATATTTTACCCAATCTTTCTTTCATTTATATTTTACCCAATCATGTGGGAATTGGTTTACTAGTTGGGTCTTGCCTGATTCAGTACGCGTCGGGTTCGTGTCAATATTCGTGTTAATAAAAAACTATTTAATTTGACAACAACTAATAACACTATTTAAAAAATTATAAAAATTATAAAATTCTTATTTGTTATCTACAATACTCGTTAAATAATTATTTTTCTATCTATAGTACCCATTAATCATGTTATTAGTCGAGCCTTAATTTGACCAATTTATTACTCGTGTCAACGAATCGTGTTATTTTCGGGTTCGTATCGGGTTCGATTAGAGTCTGATTCACATTCGAATAAAAAATTGACACCCCTATTGGTTTAATTGTTAATTTTTTTGTATTATTGATCATTAATTTTCTAAATTTTGATGACGTGGCATAACACGTCATGTGACGTCATCAATATGGTGATGATATGGCGTGCTAAATAATATTTTAAATTTTATTATTGAAAGTTAGTTGAAGTAGTTAGTTAAAATAGATAGCGTTGTTGGAGTGAATTTGAAAAAGTGATTAGTTAAAGTAGATAATATAATATTTAAATATATTTTGAGTAGCTATTTTAGATAGCCTTCTTGGAGATGCTCTAAGCGCCTAGCTTGTCAGCGCCCTCCTTATCTCCATATAATGAGTCTCTGCCCTGGTAGTTCTCTCAAGTGTTACTTGAAGGTCAGCCTCTAGATGGGTAGCCCTCTAGTGAGCTAGCCTTAACTGTTTAGCGGTATCCTCTCGTGCCTGTCATTCGAGCCCTACTATTCTGCGACATCCTCTAGTGCCTGTCGCCTGAGCCCTACTGCTCCGTGGCATGCTTTCGTGCCTGCCTCTCAAGCCTTACTTGCTTAGTGGCATCCTCTCGTGCTTGCTGCTCGAGCCCTACTACTCTGTGATATCCTCTCGTGCCTGCCACCTAAGCCCTAATTGCTCCGCGACATCCTCTCGTGTCTACCGCCTGAGTCTTACTTACTCTTCAGTAGCCCCCATGCTTGCCTCTCTGATATCACAAGAGCGTCAGACCTCTAGAGCCACTTCTTGACTGAAGTCAAGTCAGAGCATACACACCAAGCCACTACTAGTAGCAAACAACTATGTGGAGTTACAGTCCCCGTGGAAGACCGCAATGGAGTCTCAACTCTTATAGCGGTACGAGTGCTAGCTCTGGGATGCACATAAGTCCTAGCCTGGCACAGAGTGGGGGCACCACCGAGTCCCATCTCCTGGAAAAGCAACCTGGCCATCAGGCCTTGACCGACATTCACTGAGGGCATCGTATCTCGCCGTCTTGGGAAGAGGGGAAGACACCATCTTCAAAGCACAAAGAGTCTCCACCATCGCTCTATCAACAGGGCGTCTATAATAAAAGACGAGGTCAATTAGTGACCAATCACCAGCGAGGCGCCACCCATGACAAGACTCAAGGCGTCCCCTAAACACAACAGTGCCCAAGGCATCTGCCTAGTCTCCAGGCATTACTCAGAGCACTACACTAGTCTCTAGGTGGTCACCCACGCTAGCCTCCATCGTCACCCATGAATGCCTGACAACTGTCTGCCAGAACCCAACTCTCACTCTCGCCCAAAAGAGGCGCCCAACTCTCCTTCTCAGAGGAGGCGCCCAAAGTCGCCTGCAATGCCCTTGCCTTGCCTGTCAAGCTGGCGCCGCCCACTAAGTCTCCCCTACATTTGATGCCAGGGGCCCACAACAAAGAAGGCATCGCTCAGCAAAGCATTGGCGTCTCCCATGGGGATGAGTCCTCCCATCTCAACCAGTCTCCTATCTCGCCTTCACGACCGCCTAGTGCAAGACTCAAGGCACCAGCACGTGACAAGGCATCGCCCACACTACCCATGACGCCACCTTTCTTCATCAGGACCACACCCATCACTAGGTTGACGCCGCCTAAGCTCTCAATGTCGCTCACACTGCCTATGGACTCTTCGCCAAAGTCTCTCCTCACTTTGCATCAAGGATCCACCACCTGACCTAAGAATTTTTTTTTTTTGAAAAGGAGCCAGTGCTCAAGCCAAAAACAAGAAGAAAATTAAAAAAAAAAAAGGGAAGAGGCGGCTCTTAGGGAGACCAAGTAAGAAAGAAAGAAAAAGAAAAGAGAGAGAAATAGGGGGCCAGCGCACAAGAGGCCAATGCCAAAGCCAAGGGAAGAAAAAAAGAAGAGGAGGAGGAGGCGGCGCTCAGACCAAAGGAAGAAAAGAAAAGAAAAAAAATACAAGGAGGCGGCGCCCAACAAGCTAAAGAAAAAAAAAGTCAAAGTTGGTGGGCTATGCCTATTAGTATTAGAAAATGGGACATAATGCTTTGAAAAAAAAAATCTAATATCGATAAATCCAGCAAGTCTTCGAAGATGAAAAAGTATCGTGAGAAGCAAAAAAAATTTTGCTCACTCAAGCGAAGATGAAGCACATGCCCTCAACTCCTTCATCTCACAAAAAATCAGAGGCTTGGGGCATGGGGGCAAATGCTGAGCTTGAATTTGACTGGACCAAGTCCAATTTAGATAAACCAAGAAAGCCCAAAGCAAAGTCCAATCGGAGCTGGATCAACCCATAAGCTCAAGTCATGGGAGACGTTCGTAAGTCAACAAGGAGTCATGGAAGACGTTCGTAAATCAACAAGGAGTCACTAGAGATGGACGTAAATCATTACGGAGTCAAGTGGAGCCCAAGCCAAAGGCCAACGCCCAAATGAGAGCCAAGAGGGCACCACCTAGGGGTCACCCAAGCCAGGCGCCACCCAAGGGGGCACCGCCCAAGGCTGCCCCTAGTCCTCTCCTACTGCCTCTTCACTCCTATGCAAATTCAAGCCTACTCCAAGTCAAGCCTAATGACAAGACCAAGTCCAGCCCACTCCAACTCTAGACTCAAGACAAGTTCGAGTTCAAGACGAGGATCAAGTCCAAATCAGTCGAGAGTCCTCCTCCGAAAGAATAGGAGCAAGAGGGAGAAAGCATCGATATAGGTGTGGAGATCTCTTACCATAACTACACTTACCAAAGTAGTAGAAGTCTTTTCCCTCATGTCACCGCCTTACTGCCTTAGCCTAGCCATATAATGTAAGCCCTCTCAACATTAAGGGCACGCCTCCGAAACCTTTACACACACCTTTATACACACTGCTCTCTCTCTCTTTCTCTCTCAAAAACACTGTAACTCTTCGGTGTAAACCCTTCAATGACAATTATTCATTAATAAACAACCTAAGCCACCGCTGCCATTCCGAGAATGAAGTAGGTCATTCGAGACCGAATAACTATAAATCCTTGTATTGATCAATTATTTACTATTTTATTCTTAATTGCCATTGGTTATTTGTTAATCGTTCATTAACCATATACTTTTATATTTTTAACTGTTAATCTTACACAAAGATAATTTTATGCATCATGAGAAGTATTGTCGCACTTAATAAAGCTAATGCGCATTTGCATAAAGTGAAGATAAAAAGGGAGTCTACCGTTAACTTTACAGAAAGTGAATGGGAAAAAAGAGCCCTTTCTCACTCTGTTTTCTTTAAAGTTGATGAATCCATGTCATAGCTCCCATGATTTAATGGGCATCTGAACCACTTATGTCCACCACCCTCAAAACTTTGATAGTTACTGTGAGTTTTCTGAAGTTACCAGTTGTGTTGATGGTTTATTTCAGGGCGATGACGTTCCATATGACTCGAATAACAATGTTAAGACTCTGGTAAACATACGGTATACTCTCTTCTTTCTTCCAAGCTCTTTTTTTGAAAGAATTTTAATCTTTTTGAGACTTTGTTTTTTCATCTCCTTGTACATGTTATACATGTTTCTTGAAGTGGAAACTAACAATGCACTAGTTAATATATATAGGACAGAGAGTTCCACGTTGGCAGTTCAGGAGCTGGATACTTGAGAGGAATTCACCCAGGCAAGCAGTCAGCATAGGTTAGACCCAAAGACTCAATTACTATGCACACACACACACTCTTGACATTCTGAATCCCCAAACATGCAATGAAAGAGGGAGAGGACTAAAAGGGTGGTGGACCAACACGTTAACATGAGACAAACGAAGTTGTGGCTTAAGCTTGACAAATTCTTGACACCAATTCAAAAATGACCTGACCCTCTAACAAGAATAATATACGGGTCAGACTCCTGTTATCACAAAATCAAATAATTCGATTTTGAATCGAAGAAACTCGTTTAACAGATGCAGTATGTAGAAAATATAGTTTATTTTTAGTTTAATTTTTTTTCTATTTCTTTATAATGTATTTTATAGCTACTTGTAGGATTTGATGACTTTTTTAACTTGATTTTACTAGGATATGGATTGAGTGCATTTTTAGTTGATGAATTACCTGCGAGTGTTGAGTCTAGTCGAGAAAGAAAGGGGTCCTAGTCCTAGGTTATTAGTTCATCGGTTATGCAGGTCCACCCATGGGCGGATTCAGTATGGGGGCAGCTGCAATTTTAAAAAGTTTTGGGTATTATTTAAAATTTTGAAAATTTTAATAAAATTTAAAACTTGCCTCACCAAAATTTTTATACAAATATTAATTTTGGTTAGAGTAACACTATTGAGAAATTAAGTTTTTAAATTAATACATATAGTATTGTTGGTAATTTATATTTTAGAAAATAAGTGGGTTTCTTTCATAAAATACAAAAATTACTTACACTTTCCTCATACGATTCAAATTAAAATTGTTATAATGAGTTTTTTTTATATAAAAAAATAAATCAATATTGCAACATAAATAATTAGTGATTATATATTTTTAATAATGCATCCAAAATAAATAAGCAAGCACGCTACGATAAATCAATCTTGACCTTTGGCGAGGGTTGGCTCATCCACCTATTAGTTGATAGAATCAAGAATGACCAACATGATTGTGTGTGGTTGGTTATTATTGTAATGAGTTTTAGTGAGCATTCTCTTTAGTTTGACTTTCTTGGTCAGTGCTTTATTTTCCTATTTTCTTTTTATCTCTTCCTCCCTATCATTTTTGTTAATTGAATTGAATTTGGATTTTGATATATATTTGAAATCGTACTTTTAAATTGGTGTTTGAACTTTAAAATCCTAATATTAAAAATTGAAACTAGAATGCAAGAATTGTAAATTAATATTCAAATTATTTGAAATATTTTTTTTTAATTTAATTTTAGTATATATTGGAATTTGTCTATTGTGAATTATATTTTTAATTAAATTATTTGAATAAATTGAACTTTAACATTTTGCGTGTGATCGATCAAAATATTCTTATATCTTCTTAAGTTTTAATAAGCTTGTGACAAATAGATTTTTTTTGAAATTATTTCAATTAAGTTTGTTCTATTAAATGAATACTTCTAGTCCTAATAAGTTGGTTGTTAAAAACTCAATGATAAATTATTAAGTTTGTGTTCAAAAAGAAAACAATTATCGAGTTTGAGTCAAGCCAAACATACTAATTTTGAATTAGTTATGGTTAAATTTTCTAAAATAAAAATAATATTGAAAGAAATAATCTCCTCCACTCTAGTCTCACCGATCATTGTTGCACCCTTGGGGCTGGTGGTGGGGTAGCATTACGGGTGTTCAACCTATCACACGGGTAGGAAATATGGTGTTTCTTCTTCCTACCCAATATTTTGCGAAAGAATTATTTCTTGGCTTACCCTACCCAATCAAGTGTGATATTCCTGCCCGACTTCCGTCCAAATTAATCGGGTAGGAAATCGGGTGAACAATTTTGTAGCTATTGATTTTTTGATTATTTTAACAATTCAATTAAATAACCTGCACCAATTTAACAACAAAATAAACCAATAACACTAAAATTTAAAACAATTACAACAAAAATTATAATAAAAAATAAGAAAGCCCAAGGTATAAACATCAATCCATCATAATTGTTGTACAAATACAATAACAAAATATTTGAGGTTTAAACTATATGAAACACATCAAAAATCATAACAGCTCTAATGTATCACCACAAATCATGTAACCTACACAAAAAAATAAGTCTATGTTTTAACAACTCAATAATCCACAACAATAACAATGTTATAAATTATATCACACAAATAATCTTATAATTACTAAAAATATATATAAATAAATATATGTAGAGTAGTGTAGGAATATAGAATATATAATTTATATATATATATAAATAAATATATGAGGGTAGGGTAGGGTAGGAATACAGAAATTTGATAGGTATACCGCATTCTTACCCGATTTAATCGAAAGCCCAAAAAATCTTTCGCATTCGTACCCGATTTTTTTGGCTAGCTAATCAATAGGGTCGAGTAGAGTCGGGTAGGGTAGAAAATTGCAGGTAATCGAAAATTTGAATAACCCTAGGTAACGTCAGTGGTGCTAACAACAATCGTGGGGTGGTGATGGTGGGAAGTAGCGGAGCCACACAGCAGTCCATGGGGGCAATTGGGCCCACTCAATTCATTTTTTTTTTGCAAATATATATATATATA
>CM042197.1:8521941-8532328 GCA_023539305.1 Ilex asprella
TATATATATATATATATATATGTTTTACTACAATTTTAAATGTGCTACCTAAAAAAACTCTCATGCACCTTAATCTATTTAACCATCTCTTATATTTGGCCAGGGGTGTTCACCCTACCCTACGGGAAGAAAATATACTCTTCCGTTTTCCTACCCAATACTTTGTGGAAGAAATTTTTTTTGACCTACCTTATCCAATCAGGTGTGGTATTCCTACCTGATTAATCGGGTAGGAAGTCGGGTAAACACTTTTGTAGTTCACAAAAACAACCAAACAAAACTTAAACATCCTATTACAACAACAATTATAATAAAACGCAAAAAAACATGAACATCAATCCAACATAATTGTTACACAAATACAATAACAATTATTTTAAATCTGTAAACATTTCTAGATCCAGACCAAATGATTTCTAGATAAAAAAACATTTCTAGATCTAGAAAGTGATAATATTGTCCATTAGAACTTACAACAATTTCAGAAAATCTTCAAATACACATCAAGTATATAATTTCACCTTTAAGAAGAAAGAACACTATTATGGGTTCAAAATTTACAGTAAAAATAATTTTAAACACCCAAACCAGAAATACAACTTACAACTCAGACCACTAAGGTTAGACCAGACGATTCGTGACTCGTAAGGAAGTAAAGTCGCGCAGAGAGAGAGAGAGAACACTAGATTGTGACCAAACCAGATCAAGAAATGCAAATCTTGGTTGATCCAAAACACACCTGACCTTTACCCTGATCTTCTCAAAAGTCAGCACCCAAAAACCCCAGAATGAATACATATATATGTATATGAATGAATATTTTCTATTGAAATTTTACTTATTGATGATTCAGAGGCAAATATAAATGACGCCGATAAAGTCTCAGATCAACTTCAGTGGAGGAAGAGAGAGAGAGTACCTGGAATCGGGACTGAACGAGGATTAGGAGGAGGAATGGAGTGAGTTGTGTGTGTGTGAGGCGCTCTCGGGACTCAGTACAGTAGACGATTGGGGTTGGGTTTTTTTAGTTTATATGTTAATTAATTAATTAATGCGGGTAGGATAGGGTAGGAATGCAAAACTGGATGGCTATTCTGCATTCCTACCCGATTTAATTGGAAGAGCAAAAACTCTTTTGTATTCCTACCCAATTTTTGCGGCTAGCTGTTCAATAGGGTAGGGTAGGGTAGAAAATTGTGGTCAGTCATAAATTTGAACACCCCTATATTTGGGTTAAATTTCCTTTTTCTCAATTAAATAAACTTGAATAATGTTCAGTTAGTTGAAGTCTCCAACACTTTCAAGAAATCATTTTATATCTCTTCTCGTCTCTTGCACATCTTTCTCATATCGATCAAGACGAAACTTGAGTTTTCAATAAGAGGCGCATTAGCTAGGCTGTTTTCTTGTAAGAAAGCTAATGCGCGCCATTCGGACCATTGTTAATCTGGATATATTAAGAGAAAATAAAAAAACTAGGTTGGAACAATTATAATTGTGTTAAATAGAAATATTATCAATCAATATTTAAGTTTGTTCATTTATTAGTTCTTCAATTGTTTATCTTGTTATAGTTAAAATTTGTCCCCATTATGTCAAATTTTTGGCTCCAGCTCTGAAGGTGGGGTTGATGCTGACGGTTGTAGTGAGGTAATTGAAGTGGTAGTG
The DNA here is from genome assembly GCA_023539305.1 of Ilex asprella. Classification (NCBI taxonomy): domain Eukaryota; kingdom Viridiplantae; phylum Streptophyta; class Magnoliopsida; order Aquifoliales; family Aquifoliaceae; genus Ilex; species Ilex asprella. The sequence continues at coordinate 8,523,610 of CM042197.1, forward strand.
GTGGTGAGGGTGGGGAGGTGTAGTTGTGGTGGTGGTGACAATGGTGAAATGGTGGCACCAGTGGACTGGTGGCAACGATGGTAGTGATTGTGGTAGTGGGGTCGAGAAGATGGTGGTAACATTGGGATGGTGGAGATGTGGGGATTAGTATTAAAAGGTAGTTATTATTATTTTTTGTCATGAAGGGCATTTTGATGAAATTTTATTTCACTAGAAATGTGTGACGTGCATTGTACGTGAATGTATTTAAATAATAGATTTTTCTACAAAGACAATTAAATTATATGTATAATTAAATTGAATAATAAGTTATATAATTTTAATTAATTTTTATTTTAAATATTTTCAAACTTAATTATTAATCTATTATATCACTCTTCGAGTATTTAATTTATTATTTGTATAAGTATCTCTCTGTTCCCTTGGATATTTTCCCTTTTGTTTATCATAAATCTTTATTGTAAGATTATCTTTATTGAGTAAGTGCACATCTAATTATATTATAAATTTATTATATTTTTTGTCAAAGAAAATGTTTGAATTGTAATAATATAATATTATTGTATACCAAAAAATTAACTATAACACATATATTGGACTTTAGAATAATAGAATATAAATTGAACTTTATTTTTTCATATAAATATAGACATAGATGTAGAAAATAATTTGTAAGTATACTACTAATAAATGAGGTCATAAGAATTTAAAAATAATATATGATTAATAAAAAAGTCTAAAAGAATTTAAAAGTCAATAGGTATAGGAAATAAAAATTGAATGAAAATAATATAGAATTTAGAAGTCAAATAATGTTAATAAAAGAGTTCAACAAAACTTAGAATTCAAATAGGTATAGGAAATAAAAATTAGAGGAAACTAATATATGAGTATCATTGACTTTATAATAAACATTAGGGATAAAATAAAAAATCAAAAAAAATTAATCTGACATTTATAAATAGTATAAATATATATAGATATTAGCAAAGACATTGATTTAACCACATGGCTAGGCTGCATTAGGCCCGTGAAATTTTTTTCGGGTTGGGCCTGGGTAGGGTAAGCTCAAGCCTTTACCTAGGTCAGTTATTGGGCGGACCAAGTTTCGGGTAAGGATAGACTACCCGCAGCCTGACCCACGAGCTTATTGGGCAGGCCTGTTGGATGGACCAAATGGGCTTACTGACGAGTTTTTTTTATATACAACATCATTTAAAAATAATGCATATTTTTGTAACTTAATATTTTTGTAAAATATATTTTTGAATTAAAAGTAGAGTCAAAATTGACAAAAAAATAAATAGAATAGAGGATGAACTGCATCACAATAGAATGAGCACATCCTAACTAGGTTAGTACCACCTATCTATCATTTGCACAACTCTACCCTTTAAAATGTGTATGTTTAATGCATGAAAAAAAAAATAATATATTATTTATATTATCTAAATTTCTAAAACTTTTTCGGCATTTGTAGACTTATTTCAAAGTTTCAAATTCAATGGTCTAATAGTCTAACTTTTTTTCAAGGGAAGTGTAGGCGGGCGAGTTTTTGGGCCGAGTTTTTGTGGACGGGCTATTGGGCCAAGTTTCGGGCCAGGTAATGGGTTTGGGGCAGACCCAAGCCCTCTTTTTAAAGATATTGGGTTCGGGCTTATGCTCGGGTGGGCCAACTATCAGGCCTATCGGGTTCTGGACCTATTTTTTTCAGGTCGGATAATGAGACCCTTGGATAACCCGACCCATGGACACCCCTACCTGCGCCAAATACTAGTAGTTACAATAAAGTGCAAAGATAATTTACATTTGAGTCAATTCCTCAATTCATTCTACTTCTTTTTTTTGGGAGGGGGAGGGGGAAGGGGAAGGGGAAGGGGAAGAGGAAGAGGAAGAGGGATTTGAACTCTTGACCTCAATAAGACAAAACCTTTACAAGATAAGAAGTATCATTGACCTCAAGAAGGCAAAATTATTCCCGCTTGAAACCTTACTGTATACTATAACGCAATGTTAGAAATTAGTCCATAAGCTTCTTTCTTCTTAGATTCTTTTTGAAATTTGGATTCACTTGGTTTATTTGTCTAAGCGAGTGGTGCTGTTAATGTTATGCAGGTGATATCTTGTTAATCAATATGTCGAACCAAAGGCTTATACGAGTGTTTTGGCATATTTTAGTAAAAATGTATTGGAAATATCTGATGAAATTCGACATTCCATACATACGTAGAAATGAGAAAATGGAAGAATGCGGCAATGGAATATTGCCTTAAGAATTTTGTGCATTTATATTCTAAACTAGTTATTTGAAGCACCCAACCCATTATTAATCGACTAATGTGTAGTTCTTGGTTTGAATTCTTAAGCTAAATGGTAGAAGGTGCATTAGCAGAGGCAGCGATTCAGCTCCTTGTGAAAAATTTGCCTAGTGCTGTATATAATCTTGGTCAGAATCTTCAATTTCAAACTCGGTTTGAGAAGATAAAAAGGGATCTTACTCTCACGCGGGCCTTCCTCACTGACACGGACAAGCTTAAAGAGACTTTGGAAACATTTAAGGTAACCTCGGATGAACTGAGGGAACTAATTTATGGAGCTGATGACCTGGTGATGGATTGTCTAATTCGAGCAGAGTATCAAAAGAACAAAGAGAATTTTTCATGATGCCATCTATCTTCACGTGAACTATTCTTCCGCTATCAAACAAGAAAGAAGTTGAGCAATATTAGTAAGCAATTTGAGCTAATGCAACCGACTTTGAGGATATGTCTTGAGTACCAATGGGTCTTTGGTCTAATGGTACTCCTTGTCTTGTAAAGGCTTTGCCTTCTTGAGGTCAAGGGGTCAAGTCCCCCTCCCCTTTCCTTTCTCCTTCCCCTCCCAAAAAAGAAAAAAGAAAAAAAGAGAGGATATGTCTTGAGGCAGTTGCACGATTCAACAGTGAAGGCAGCAAGGGAGAAACGCGGAGGAGTTCACAAGTTTTCAAACAATCAGAAATAGTTGGGTTAATAGAAGATGCTGAAAGAATAAAAGGGTGGATTCTCCCCTCACAATAAGGAATTAAATTACATTGGTATTGTGGGGATGGGGGGCTTGGGCAAAACTACCATTGCCCAAAAGATCTTTAATAATAAAGATGTAAAAGCTTGATTTAAAGAGAGGATTTGGGTGCCAGTATCTCAAACTGCCAATGTGGATGAAATACTGAAGAGTATCTTGGAACAGTTAAGAGTAGATGATCGAGCCACCAGTGACTTGCCTTACAAAATACACCAGGTGCTTTCGGATAAAACTTATCTAATTGTCTTTGATGATGTATGGAATATCAAAAATGGTTGGTGGCAAACAATCTCAATTGGACTTCCAAGTATAGAGGAGCACAACGGTTGCATCATAATCACATCAAGGCATGTGGATGTCGTGAAAGACATGGGAGTGATGGTAACACGAGTTCATCAACCAAAGTTTCTTGATGAAGAAGAGGGTTGGTCATTATTGTGTAAAGTTGCCTTCAGGTCAAAGAAAGAAGAATGTACGAACTCCAACTTGGAAAAAGAGTAATGTTTTGTATTCCAATTTTATATTTTAAATGTGTATCCTAAATCAATAGAAACCATTGGAAGAGTGAGTCCCAATGAAAAAAGTTGATGCGACTCACTCATCCAATAGTTCTCATTGATTTGGGATGCATATTTAGGATATATAGCATTGCTCCTTGAAAAAAATAGGAAAGAAGATTGTGAAAAAGTGCAGCGCCTTCCGTTAGTAATCAAGGCCATAGGAGGTTTGCCATCCTCAAAGAATTCATCAATTCATGTGTGGGAGCGAATTTGTAAAACTTTGCGTGCAGAAATAGCAGCAGAAAATTATAGTTATGTTATGGATTCTTTGCAGCTAAGCTATGATGAGCTTCCTACTCATTTAAAGCTTTGTCTACTGTGCTTCTCAATATACCCGGAAGACCACAAAATAAGCACTGAGCAGCTGGTTCGCTGGTGGGTGGGGGAAGGCTTGGTCCACGAGGAAGACACTGAAACTGCAAGAGATATGGCTGATTGTTACCTGTCCGAATTGATCAGCAGATGCTTGGTTGAAGTTATTCAACGAAGGAGTTACGATGGAAGAATCTATAGCTGCAAAATGCATGACTTAGTTCGGGATTTGATGATTAAAATTGCAAGGGAAGAGATATTCAGCAGTTTTGACAAAGAAAATAAGCATATACCCGCCATTGATACTCGCCGGTTGGGTGCCACAAGTGGAATGAATCTCCATCTCCTTCAGGGAAACTCAAAGATAAGAGCATTATTATGTTTGGAGAGTTGTTCGATTGACTTAAATAGGAGCAGTGGGTTGGCCATGGTAAAATCTCTTAGGGTTTTTGACCTTTCGCATATTAAGCTGAACAAAAGTCGACTATGAGGGATCTATGGCATTGGATCACTTCCCAGAAACGCCTAGCTTACTTAAACCTTCGTAATTTTGCAAATTTGGTTGAACTGACAGACTCGATTGTAAAGCAATGGGGCCTCCAGATTTTGATCCTTAGAGAATGCAAGATGCTAAAAAAACTGTCTGAATTGATAACAACTCTTCCAAAATTAACGGTTTTGGATGTGGGGAATTGTTCATTACTCAAGTGCTTGCCCCAGGGACTTTCAAGACTTTCCAATCTTCAAGAGCTGAATGGTTTTAAAATAGCCAGTCAGACGGATGCAGAAAGTTTTCATCTTGATGAGCTTAGGGGTCTATCCCTCCTTCGGGTGCTGCGAATAGAGATAGAAGCAGAAAGCAAAATTCAGGATAAGGAAATGACAGCCTTAGCACAATTTCAAAAACTTGAGTGTTATCAATCAAAGCTGGGGATTGTGACGACAAGGATATCCTAGAAAAGCTTGATAAGTTTTCTCCTCCGACATGTCTTGAAGAGCTCTATTTGGGGCATTACTTTGGAAACAATACCCCACAATGGATAAACCCCATTTCACTCCCGCAACTGCAATATCTTTGTATCGAAGACTCGAGGGTACTCGAGCACACACACATTGACTTCTTGGGCAACAAAGATAGCAGCTGGAAAGGAAAAGGGTTATGTTTGAAGTTTTTGCCGAAACTAAAGATGGAATGGGCAACAGTGCAGAGTGCGATGTCTAAACTGAGTTTCTTGGAGGTCAGTCACTCCAACTCATTGCAATCATTCCCTTGTGATGTCAACGCTCTAGGACGTTGGAGGAAAGGGGAGGAAGAGATCAAAAAGGAAGAGAAAAAGGAAGAAGAAAAAGATATCAAAATAGTAATGCTACACTGACAAAATTTTAGGACCAAATTTGGAGCCCAAAGGACATGGCAACATATTATTTGATATTTTTATTGGGACCCAAATGACTTTGCACCAAACAAAGAAGTCCAACTCAACTGCCATGTCATTTGGGCTTTAAATTTGGTCTCAAAATTTAGTCAGTTTAGCATTACTCATATCAAAAAGGAAGAGACCAAAGAGGAAGAGATCAAAAAGGAAGAGAAAGAGAATGACGAAGATATAAAAAAGGATGAGACTGAAGAGGAAGAGATCAAAAAGGAAGAGGAAGACAAGTGATGAGAAGATACATGTCGCAAGGAAGAATGCCATAAAGCACGACATGAGTGAAACTCTCATTTCACTTCTTATCAATACTATTATAGTCGCACCATGAGTGTATTGTTAGTTTTTATAAACTCAATTCTTAAAGGGTAGTTTTTGTATTTTTGGGTTTATGATAAGTCATGGTATTTGAAGAGATAGTCTCTAGAAGTGTCCAAGCTATTTTTGGTGTCTTGTTCATCAATGGTTGCATGAGAATTTGAACAAGTTTTCTTGGGGACAGCCGGCCATAAAGTGGCCAAATTTAGGGTGCGTTTGACTAGGAAAAAATAACATAAAAGGGGCTGAAGTTACTGCCCAAAACAGAGAGTTCTCTGTACAGAAAAATAAAGAGAAAGAGAGTGAAAACAGTGTGTTTTGCTGGAAGAAAAACCAGCAGAGTGTGACATGAGCAGAAGCTCTATTTCCTTGTATTTCTTGAGTGTTTACTGCTGAAAAAAATAGATTGTTCTACCCCTTTGTATTCCTTGATATTGTGATCATTTTAATGGAAAATAGAGATGTTTCTTGAGTGATATTAGTGTGAATGTGTAGCAGAATTTTATTGTATGTTTTTTTGTCTTTTGGTGATCAATTTTGGCTTCCAACTCCCAACAAAAGTGGTATCAGAGCAAGGTTCTTATGGCTACTATGAGTAATGTCCTTCAGCCGCAATTTCCCAAATTGGGGAAAGATAATTATGAAAATTGGAGTATTCAAATCAAGGTATTGTTGCAATCTCAAGATCTTTGAGAAATTGTTGAAAAAGGTTACATTGAGCCGACTACGGAGGACGAGCAAGCACTTAGTGATGCTCAAAAGATGGTGCTTAAGCAATCAAGGAAGACGGATAAGAAGACTTTATTCCTCCTTTACCAATGTATTGATGAAAATACTTTTGAGAAGATTTCTTCCGCCACCACCTCGAAGTAAGCTTGAGAAATTTTGAAGAGTATGCATAGAGGCATTGATAAAACAATTCGGGTTCGTTTTCAAATATTGCGAAGTGAATTTGAATGGTTGAATATGAATGAAACTAAATCAATTTCAAAGTATTTTTCAAGAACTTTGGTGATTGTGAATCAAATACGAAGGTATGGAGAAGATATTGATGATGTTTGTGTTATGGAAAAAATACTACGAACCTTAACCCCAAGATTTGAGCATGTTGTTGTAGCCGTTGAGCAGTCCATGGATTTTAATACTACAAGCGTTGATGAATTGATGGCGACATTGAAAATAATGAGCAACGTATTAATAAAAAGACTCCAAGTTCTCTTAAACAAGCTCTCCAATCCAAGCTTTCTTTGAAAGATGAAAAAAGAGAATTTCAAGGTAGTACATCCCAAAGAGGAAGAGGTAATGGAACATGAGGTAGAGGTTATGACAATCGAGGAAGAGGCTACGAAGCTCGTGGAAGAGGCTATGCTAATAGAGGAAGAGGAGGAAAAGATCAATTCACTAATGATACAAGAAATCAAAATTCTTATGGTTCAAGAGGAAGAGGAAGAGGAAGAGGAAGAGACAATTACAACAATCAAAGTTTTGACAAGAGGAATGTTGAATGCTTCAATTATCACAAGTTTGGGCATTATATCAATGAGTGTTGGGCAAGTGCAAATAAAGGCGTTGAAGAACATGTGAATTATGCCGAGAAAGAAAGTAATGAAGCGGCATCTACATTGTTGTTGGCCTATGATGGATCCGAGGAAGATAATGACAGCGTGTGGGTTTCTTGATTCCGGGGCAAGCAACCATATGTGTGGCAAGAAGCATATTGTTGAAGTGGCATAAGGCAAAGTTACTTTTGACGACTCCTCCAACATTCCGGTGAAAGGCAAAGGTAAAATTCTTATTAAGCTCAAGAATGTCAATCATGATTTTATTTTCGATATTTATTATGTGCCGGATATGAAGAATAGTATTTTGAGTTTGGGGCAGCTTTTAGAAAAGGGTTATAATATTAGCATGAAGAATCTCCACCTTACCATTAAAGATGTTCGTGGTAATTTGATTGCTAATGTGAAAATGTCCAAGAATAGAATGTGTCCTTTGAATATTCAACATGATACTATGAGATGTTTGAATGCTATTATTAAAGATGATTCTTGGTTATGGCACTTGAGATTTGGACATCTTAATTTTGGTGGCTTGAAGCTTTTGTCTAGCAAGAAAATGGTGAAGGGTCTTCCCTACGTAGATCATCCGGATGAGTTTTGTGAAGGGTGTATTCTTGGCAAGCATCACATATTAAGTTTTTCAAGAGAAGTCAAGTGGAGAGCATCACGACCTTTGGAGCTTGTGCACACTGATGTTTGTGGTCCTTTGAAGCCAATGTCAAATGGTAAGAATTGCTACTTTCTTACTTTTATTGATGACTATAGCCGAAAGACTTGGGTGTATTTTCTAAGAAGAAAGTCCGAAGTGTTTGGAGTTTTTAAGGAGTTCAAGAATCTTATTGAGAAGCAAAGTGGCTATTTTATCAAGAGGTTGAGATCCGGCCAAGGTGGTGAGTATAGTTCCAATTTATTTGAAGATTATTGCAAGGAGCATGAAATTGTGCATCAATTTACGTCAAGCTACACACCTCAATTGAATGGAGTTGCGGAAAGAAAAAATAGGACTATTCTTGATATGGCTAGAAGCATGTTGAAAGGAAAGAGAATGCCTAGAGAATTTTGGGCCGAAGCCGTAGCATGTGCAATGTACTTGTTGAATCGATGTCCAACCAAAAGTGTTCGTTTCAAGACCCGGAGGAAGCTTGGTGTTCATTCAAGCCAAGTGTAGGTCATCTTAGAGTTTTTGGATGTATTGCTTATGCAAAGATTCCCGAAGCAAGGAGGACAAAACTTGATGATAAAGGCGAAAAGTACATTTTTCTCGGGTATGGTGATAGAACAATGGGGTACAAGTTATACAACCCCATTACCAAGAAAGTGATCATGACTAGAGATGTTATCTTTGAAGAGGAACACATGTGGGATTGGAAAGAAAAAATTTCAGCCACCGAAGTGGACCTTATGCTTGAAGAAGAAGAGTCTGAATAACCAATGGAAGTTCAAAGAGAGCCACAGACACCTCCACATGGATCCCCCTCAT
>CM042197.1:8532428-8588752 GCA_023539305.1 Ilex asprella
TTCTTAAGCTAAATGGTAGAAGGTGCATTAGCAGAGGCAGCGATTCAACTCCTTGTGAAAGATTTGCCTAGTGCTGTATATAATCTTGGTTAGAATCTTCAATTTCAAACTCGGTTTGAGAAGATAAAAAGGGATCTTACTCTCATGCGGGCCTTCCTCACTGACACGGACAAGCTTAAAGGGACTTTGGAAACATTTAAGGTAACCTCGGATGAATTGAGGGAACTAATTTATGAATTGTCTAATTTATGAATTGAGGTAACTTGGTGATGGATTGTCTAATTCGAGCAGAGTATCCAAAGAGCAAAGAGAGTTTTTCATGCTGCCATCTATCTTCTCGTGAACTATTCTTCCGCTATCAAACAGGAAAGAAGTTGAGCAATATTAGCAAGCAATTTGAGCTAATGCAACCGACTTTGAGGATATGTCTTGAGTACCAATGAGTCTTTGGTCCAATGGTACTCCTTGTCTTGTAAAGGCTTTGCCTTCTTGAGGTCAAGGGTTCAAGTCCCCCTCCCCGTTTCCCTTCCCCTTCCCCTCCCAAAAAAAAAAAGAAAGAAAGAAAGAAAAAAGAGGATATGTCTTGAGGCAGTTGCATGATTCAATAGTGAAGGCAGCAGGGGCGAAACGCGGAGGAGTTCACAAGTTTTCAAACAATCAGAAATAGTTGGGTTAATAGAAGATGCTGAAAGAATAAAAGGGTGGATTCTCCCTCACAATAAGGAATTAAATTACATTGGTATTGTGGGGATGGGGGACTTGGGCAAAACTACCATTGCCCAAAAGATCTTTAATAATAAAGATGTAAAAGATCGATTTAAAGAGAGGATTTGGGTGCCAGTATCTCAAACTTCCAATGTGGATGAAATACTGAAGAGTATCTTGGAACAGTTAAGAGTAGATGATCGAGCAACCAGTGACTTGCCTCACAAAATACACCAGGTGTTTTCGGATAAAACTTATCTAATTGTCTTGGTTGATGTATGGAATATCAAAAATGGTTGGTGGCAAACAATCTCAATTGGACTTCCAAGTACAGAGGAGCACAGCGGTTGCATCATAATCACATCAAGGCATGTGGATGTTGTGAAAGACATGGGAGTGATGGTAACACGAGTTCATCAACCAAAGTTTCTTGATGAAGAAGAGGATTGGTCATTATTGTGTAAAGTTGCCTTCAGGTCAAAGAAAGAAGAATGTACAAACTCCTACTTGGAAAAAGAGTAATGTTTTGTATCCCAAATTTATATCCCAAATGTGCATCTTAAATCAATGAAAACCATTGGATGAGTAAGTCCTAATGAAAAAAGTTGATGGGACCCACTCATCCAATAATTCTCATTGATTTGGGATGCATATTTGGGAAATATAACATTGCTCCTTGAAAAAAATAGGAAATAAGATTGTGAAAAAGTGTGGCGCCTTCCGTTAGCAATCAAGGCCATAGGAGGTTTGCTATCCTTAAAGAATTCATCAATTCATGAGTGGGAACGGATTTGTAAAACTTTGCGTTCAGAAATAGCAGCAAAAAATTATAGTTCGGTTATGGATTCTTTGCAGCTAAGCTATGATGAGCTTCCTACTCATTTAAAGCTTTGTCTACTGTGCTTCTCAATATACCCAGAGGACCACGAAATAAGCACTGAGCAGCTGGTTCGCTGGTGGGTGGGGGAAGGCTTGGTCCACGAGGAAGACACTGAAATTGCAAGAGATATGACAGATTGTTACGTATCCGAATTGATCAACAAATGCTTGGTTGAAGTTATTCAACGAAGGAGTTACGATGGAAGAATCTATAGCTGCAAAATGCATGACTTAGTTCGGGATTTGATGATTAAAATTGCAAGGGAAGAGATATTCAACAGTTTTGACAAAGAAAATAAGCATATACCCGCCATTGATACTCGCCGGTTGGGTGATACAAGTGGAATGAATCTCCATCTCCTTCAGGGAAACTCAAAGATAAGAGCATTATTATGTCTGGAGAGTTGTTCGATTGACTTAAATAGGAGCAGTGGGTTGGCCATGGTAAAATCTCTTAGGGTTTTTGACCTTTCGCATATTAAGCTGAACAAAAGTACGACTATGAGGGATCTATGGCATTGGATCACTTCCCAAAAACGCCTATCTTACTTAAACCTTCGTAATGTTGCAAATTTGGTTGAACTGCCAGACTCGATTGTAAAGCTATGGGGCCTCCAGATTTTGATCCTTGGAGAATGCAAGAAGCTGAAAAAACAGTCTGCATTGATAACAACTCTTCCAAAATTAAGGGTTTTGGATGTGGGGAATTGTTCATTACTCAAGTGCTTGCCCTAGGAACTTTCAAGACTTTCCAATCTTCAAGAGCTAAATGGTTTTAAAATAGCCAGTTAGACGGATGCAGAAAGTTGTCATCTTGATGACCTTAGGGGTCTATCCTGCCTTTGGATGCTGCAAATAGAGATAGAAGCAGAAAGTAAAATTCAGGATAAGGAAGTGAAAACCTTAGCACAACTTCAAAAACTTAGAGTGTTATCAATCAAAGCTGGGGATTGTGACGACAAGGATATCCTAGAAAAGCTTGATAAGTTTTCCCCTCTGACATGTCTTGAAGAGTTGTATTTGGGGCATTACTTTGGAAACAATACCCCATAATGGATAAACCCCATTTCACTCCCGCAACTGCAATATCTTTGTATCGAAGACTCGAGGGTACTCGAGCACACACACACTGACTTCTGGGGCAGCAAAGATAACAGCTGGAAAGTAAAAGGGTTATGTTTGAAGTTTTTGCTGAAACTGAAGATGGAATGGGCAACAGTGCAGAGTGCGATGTCTGAACTGAGTTTCTTGGAGGTCAATCACTCCAAATCATTGCAATCAATCCCTTGTGATGTCAGCGTTCTAGGACATTGGAGGAAAGGGGAGGAAGAGATCAAAAAGGAAGAGAATGAGGAAGAGGAAGATATCAAAACAGTAATGCTACATTGATCAAATTTGGAGCCCAAAGGACATGACAACATATTATTTGATGTTTTTATTGGGACCCAAATGACTTTGCACCAAACAAAGAAGTCTAACTCAACTGCCATGTCATTTGGGCTCTAAATTTGGTCCCAAAATTTGGTCAGTTTAACATTACTCATATCAAAAAGGAAGAGACCAAAGAGGAAGAGATCAAAAAGGAAGAGAAAGAGGATGATGAAGATATCAAAAAGGAAGAGACTGACGAGGAAGAGATCAAAAAGGAAGACGAAGACAAGTGATGATAAGATACATGTCGCAAGGAAGAATGCCATAGAGCACGACATGGGTGAAACTCTCATTTCACTTCTTATCAATACTATTATAGTTGCACCATGAGTGAATTGTTAGTTTTTATAAACTCAATTCTTAAAGGGTAGTTTTTGTATTTTTGGGTTTATGATAAGTCATGGTATTTGAAGAGATAGTCTCTAGAAGTGTCCAAACTATTTTTTGGAGGTCTATTTATGGAGTCTTGTTCATCAATGGTTGCATGGGAATTTGAACAAGTTTTCTTGGGGACAGCCGGCCATAAAGTGGCTAAATTTAGGGTGCTTTTGACTAGGAAAAATTAGCATAACAGGGGCTGAAGTTACTATCCAAAACAGAGAGTTCTCTGTACAAAAAAATAGAGAGAAAGAGAGTGAAAACAATGTGTTTTGCTGAAAGAAAAACCAGCAGAGTGTGACATGAGCAGAAGCTCTATTTCCTTGTATTTCTTGAGTGTTTACTGCTGAGAAAACAGATTGTTCTACCCCTTTGTATTCCTTGATATTGTGATCATTTTAATGGAAAATAGAGATGTTTCTTGAGTGATATTAGTATGAATGTGTGGCAGAATTTTATTCTCTATTTTTTAGTCTTTTGGTGATCAATTTTGGCTTCCAACTCCCAACAAAAGTGGTATCAGAGCAAGGTTCTTATGGCAACTATGATTAATGTCATTCAACCCCAATTTTCCAAATTTGGGAAAGATAATTATGGAAATTGGAGTATTCAAATCAAGGTGTTGTTACAATCTCAAGATCTTTGGGAAATTGTTGAAAAAGGTTACATTGAGCCGACTACGGAGGAAGAGCAAGCACTTAGTGATGCTCAAAAGATGGTGCTTAAGCAATCAAGGAAGATGGATAAGAAGACTTTACTCCTCCTTTACCAATGTATTGACAAAAATACTTTTGAGAAGATTTCTTCCGCCACCACCTCGAAGCAAGCTTGGGAAAATTTGAAGAGTATACACAGAGGCATTGATAAAACAATTCGAGTTCGTCTTCAAATATTGCGAAGTGCATTTGAAGGGTTGAATATGAATGGAACTGAATCAATTTTAGAGTATTTTTCAAGAACTTTGGTGATTATGAATCAAATGCGAATGTATAGAAAAGATATTGATGATGTTCATGTTATGGAAAAAATAGTACGAGTCCCTTAACCCCAAGATTTGAGCATGTTGTTGTAGCCGTTGAGCAGTCCATGGATTTCAATACTACAAGCGTTGATGAATTGATGGCGACATTGGAAATACATGAGCAACGTATTAATAAAAAGACTCCAAGCTCTCTTGAACAAGCTCTCCAATCCAAGCTTTCTTTGAAAGATGAAAAAAGAGAATTTCACGGTAGTACATCCCAAAGAGGAACAGGTAATGGAACACGAGGTAGAGGTTATGACAATCGAGGAAGAGGCTACGAAGCTCGTGGAAGAGGCTATGCTAATAGAGGAAGAGGTTAATTCACTAATGATGCAATAAATCAAAATTCTTATGGTTCTAGAGGAAGAGGACGAGGAAGAGGAAGAGGAAGAGAAAGAGAAAGAGAAAGAAAGTAATGAAGCGGCATCTACATTGTTGTTGGCCTGTGATGGATCCAAGGAAGATAATGACAATATGTGGTTTCTTGATTCCGGGGCGAGCAACCATATGTGTAGCAAGAAGCATATGTTTGTAGAACTTGATGAAGTGGCACAAGACAAAGTTACTTTTGACGACTCCTCCAACATTGCGGTGAAAGGCAAAGGTAAAATTCTTGTTAAGCTCAAGAATGACAATCATGATTTTATTTCCGATGTCTATTATGTGCTGGATATGAAGAATAGTATTTTGAGTTTGGGGCAGCTTTTAGAAAGGGTTATGATATTAGCATGAAGAATCTCCACCTTACAAATAAAGATGTTCGTGGTAATTTGATTGCTAATGTGAAAATGTCCAAGAATAGAATGTTTCCTTTGAATATTCAACATGATGCTATGAGATGTTTGAATGCTATTATTAAAGATGATTCTTGGTTATGACACTTGAGATTTGGACATCTTAATTTTGGTGGCTTGAAGCTTTTGTCTAGCAAGAAAATGGTGAGGGGTCTTCCCTACGTAGATCATCCGGATGAGTTATGTGAAGGGTGTATTCTTGGCAAGCATCACATATTAAGTTTTTCAAGAGAAGTCAAGTGGAGAGCATCACGACCTTTGGAGCTTGTGCACACCGATGTTTGTGGTCCTTTGAAGCCAATGTCAAATGGTAAGAATCGCTACTTTCTTACTTTTATTGATGACTATGGCCGGAAGACTTGGGTGTATTTTCTAAGAAGAAAGTCCGAAGTGTTTGGAGTTTTTAAGGAGTTCAAGAATCTTATTAAGAAGCAAAGTGGCTATTTTATCAAGATGTTGAGATCCGATCAAAGTGGTGAGTATAGTTCCAATTTATTTGAAGATTATTGCAAGGAGCATGGAATTGTGCATCAATTTACGCCAAGCTACACACCTCAATTGAATGGAGTTGCAGAAAGAAAAAATAGGACCATTCTTGATATGGCTAGAAGCATGTTGAAAGGAAAGAGATTGCCTAGAGAATTTTGGGCCGAAGTCGTAGCATGTGCAGTGTACTTGTTGAATCGATGTCCAACCAAAAGTGTTCGTTTCAAGACCCCGGAGGAAGCTTGGTGTTCATTCAAGCCAAGTGTAGCTCATCTTAGAGTTTTTGGATGTATTGCTTATGCGAAGATTCCCGAAGCAAGGAGGACAAAGCTTGATGATAAAGGCGAAAAGTGCATTTTTCTCGAGTATGGTGATAGAACAAAGGGGTACAAGTTATACAACCCCATTACCCAAAAAGTGATCATGACTAGAGATGTTATCTTTGAAGAGAAAGACATGTGAGATTGGAAAAAAAAAATTTCAGCCGCCGAAATAGAACTTATGCTTGAAGAAGAAGAGTCCAACCAAGGGAAGTTCAAAGAGAGCCACAGACACCTCCACATGGATCCTCCTCATCTTCTACAGGTGAATCATCATCATCATCATCTTCATCATCGGATTCAAGTTCAAGTGAAAGACAAAAAAAAAATGAGAAGTTTGCAAGAGATTTATGAATCTACGGAAAATTTTTAAGGTAACTTGAATTTGTTTTGTTTATTCATGGATTGTGATCCTTTATGTTTTGAAGAAGCGGTTCAAGAAGAGAAATGGAGAATAGCAATGGATGAAGAAATGAAGGCAATTGAAAAGAATGATACATGGACACTAGTTAATCTTCCCCAAGGTCACAAAGCAATTGGTGTGAAATGGGTATTTAAAACTAAGAAGGATGCAAATGGTGAAGTCCAAAGGTACAAGGCAAGGTTGGTTGCTAAAGGCTACAAGCAAAGAGCCGGAATTGATTATGATGAGGTATTTGCTCCCGTTGCTCGTTTAGAAACGAGTAGGTTGATGATTTCTTTGGCGGCACAAAACAAGTGGAAGATTTACCAACTTGATATGAAATCGGCATTCTTGAATGGACTTATTGAGGAGGAGATTTATGTTAAACAACCTTTGGGATATATGAAAAAGAGACATGAAGATAAAGTGTACAAGTTGAGAAAAGCTCTCTATGGATTAAATCAAGCACCGTGAGCATGGAATGCTAGAATTGTCAAATATTTTCGTGAGAATGGTTTTCAAAAGTGTCCTTATGAGCATGCATTATATATGAAGATGGATGAAAATGCTAGTGTGCTACTTGTTTGTCTTTATGTTGATGACTTGATCTTCACCGGCAATGATCCAATGATATTTGATAAATTCAAGAGAAGTATGATTAAGGAGTTTGAAATGACAGATATTGGCTTTAATGTCTCATTTTCTTGGCATTAAAGTTAAGCAAAGTGAAGATGAAATTTTTATTTCTCAAAGTGGTTATGCAAAGGAAGTGCTCAAGAAGTTCAAGATGGATTCTTGTAACCCGGTGAACACAGCCGTAGAAATTGGGTTGGAATTGAGGAAGAACATTAGTGGTGAAAATGTTGATCCAATTTACTTTAAAAGTTTAGTTGGAACTCTTCGGTACCTTACTTGCACAAAGCCGAACATTCTTTATGGAATTGGCTTGGTTAGTAGATACATGGAAACACCGGATCAAACTCATCTTAATGCGGCAAAGAGGATTCTACGTTACATCAAAGGTATACTCAATGATGACTTATTTTATTCTTGCACTAATGATTTTAGACTTGTTGGATATTCGGATAGTGATTGGGGACGAGACTTGGATGAAAGGAAAAGTACCCCGGGTTATTGTTTTTTCATGGGAGATACGACTTTTATTTGGTCATCCAAGAAGCAAGCAATTGTTACTTTGTTTACGTGTGATGCAGAGTATGTGGCCGCAAATTCAATGGTGTGTCATGGTATTTGGTTGAGAAACTTGTTGAATTATTTGTGATTTTCTCAGGAAATTCTCACGAAGATCCTTGTTGATAATAGATCGGCGATGGCGTTGGCAAAGAACCCAGTGTTCCATGAGAGGAGTAAACACATTGATACGCATTACCATTTTATTAGAGAGCATGTGAAGAATGGAGAAGTGAAGTTGGTGCATTGCAAGACTCAAGATCAAGTTGCCGACATTTTTACAAAGCCATTAAAGCATGATATGTTTGGAAGATTGAAAATGATGCTAGGCATAAGAACTCAAGGAATTGAGTTTAAGGGGGATGTTAGTTTTTATAAACTCAATTCTTAAAGGGTAGTTTTTGTATTTTTGGGTTTATGATAAGTCATGGTATTTGAAGAGATAGTCTCTAGAAGTGTCCAAGCTATTTTTGGAGGTCTATTTATGAAGTCTTGTTCATCAATGGTTGCATGGGAATTTGAACAAGTTTTCTTGGGGACAGTAGGCCATAAAGTGGCCAAATTTAGGGTGTTTTTGACTAGGAAAAATTAGCATAAAAGGGGCTGAAGTTACTGCCCAAAACAGAGAGTTCTGCACAGAAAAACAGAGAGAAAGAGAGTGAAAACAGTGTGTTTTGCTGGAAGAAAAACCAGCAGAGTGTGACATGAGCAGAAGCTCTATTTCCTTGTATTTCTTGAATGTTTACTGCTGAAAAAAACAGATTGTTCAACTCCTTTGTATTCCTTGATATTGTGATCATTTTAATGGAAAATAGAGATGTTTCTTGAGTGATATTAGTATGAATGTGTAGCAGAATTTTACTCTCTGTTTTTTAGTCTTTTGGTGATCAATTTTGGCTTCCAACTCCCAACATGTAAATCTTGAATTGCTTTGAGGACTCTCCAGTTTGATGTATTTGTTGTTGCATCCATACTGTGTAGTGTGTGTTTTTCTAAGCTCTTTATGTTATTTTTAATCGGCTTGATTCTTTGGATTGTTGAATTTCAAGTTTGATATTATATGTGAAGGCATTGATGTACTCAATAACAAAGAAATGAAATTGTATGCATCTCTCTCTCTATGGCAATTGCAAGACAGAATGTGCTTCAAAGTATCGATCGACATGATTAGAACAAGCTGTATTCCATTCGACATATTGTATTCTGAGGCCAATACTTCTGCGCATAAGTAGGGTACTTCTGTTTAAAACATGAGCATGTGAAGAAAAAGATGAAATGTTTAAGGCATGACCACCATTTCTCTCACAAAACATGAGCATGTGAAGAAAAAGATGAAATGTATAACGCATGACCACCATTTCTCTCCCTCAACCAAAAGATGTTGATAATTTCCTGCTTACTTTAATTCAGGGGCAGCTCAAGAATGTATAAGGTCTAAAGCGACAAATATTTCACCTAATTCTTTGTTACGAGTAACAACTCTATCAAAAAAAAAAAATACATGGGAATGAATTAGTTGGTTTTGTGTTTAAAGGGGACAAAACGTGTTTTTTTTTTTAAAGTAGAGAATGTTGTTTGGTTTGGTTTTATTTTTGGATTAGAGAAAAATGTTTATTATACTTTCTTTTTCTTTCTTTTTTTTTTTTTATCCGAGAAAGAGATTGATGATGTCCCTTGTGATTGTGTGAGGTGGGCTGGACATTTGGGTCAAATTTTTTTTTTTTTTTGGCTTACTCTTGTAAGAGTTTTTTTTTAGGAAAATTGGAATGGTGTATACCAAATAAGATTTAATTATAAAAAAATATATAAAAAAATGTTGGGCAATTAAGTCCTTAATTTTGATATTTATTTGTATCTAAGTACATTATTTGAATTTTACTAATTTTGTGTGACATTTTTGTCCTTCATTGATTCATGTGTGTTTTCTTTAGAAAATGGTGCATTAAACATCTCCTAGTTTTATGAGAGAACTTTAATATTTCACACACACATATATATACTTGTTGTTAAATTTCTTATCTAAATTTTGAATTATCTTTAATGCACCTTGATTCATGCGTATTTTTTTTAGAAAGTGATATTGTTTTTAAATTATATTTAATGCACCTTGATTCATGCGTTCTTTTTTTGGAAAGTGTTTTTATTTTTAAATTAATTTAATATCCAAATAGTGTAACAATGTAACAAGCTATTTACACAAAATATTGTATTATTACATTTGACAAACATATAGTTTCATATAATTTAATTCAAAATAGTCTATCCCCATTTTGAATTTGTTACCACATGCACAAAACTACTGAACACTGTTTTTGTTACACTATTATGGAGTTCGAATATTAACAAATTTTAAAATTTTCCTCTACAACTAGTAGCAGTAAATATTTAATGCATAAATATAATTTAAAAATAAAACCACTTTAAAAAAAAATACGCATGAATCAAGGTGCATTAAATATAATTCAAAATTTAGATAAGAGATTTAACTATATATATATATATATATATATATATATATTAATAAATACACATGAATAAATGTGCATTAAATATAAGAGATTTTGAATTAAATGACTCTAAAATGAGTATTTACGTTTTTGTATCTCAGTTGTGTAATTTTTTTTCAAAATATTTTATTATATGTTCTTTTTGTCAAATAAGTCTAATTAGGTGTACCGACTTTCAAAGAACCATTTTTTTGTTAGGCTATATTGTAGTTGATTTTAAATTTGTATTATATTATTTACTTCTAAATTTAGGATCTTATACATATGTGTGGCCTAAGGCTCACGTTTTTTTTTTTATTGCACTGTAGGGCCGGCTCTGCTTTAATTACTCTCTCAGTCATTTTCACATTGAAGTTAAAACAATTCACTTGGTACAATATCATAAAATAAAGTCATAGACTACTTTATCTGAAATTTGTATTTTAATAAATTATTTTCTTTGAAATTCATATTTTTAATAAATTACTTTCTCCAAAATTTATGTTTTTAGTGAATATTGATGATCAATCAATCGATAATCACTTTTGACAAGCAAATCCCAAAACAAAAACAAAAAAACAAAAAAATACTTGCTAAGTATGATCGTTGGTCATTTCATTAGTAAATTTGGAAAGGACTTTTTTGCCATAGACACAAACATTATCACCAAGTAATATTATACAGATTTGAAAAATTGACTTGATCAATTATTGTTATTAATTTAGTTGTGAGTCCTAACATTTATTGAGACCCGTTATTTATTCAATGGTTGTGATTCATTAATTCAGCAAATTATATCAATTTTTTAAGTACAAATATCATTTCTCTTATCACTAAAGACCGCAAAGAAAGAACAAAAAAAAATGAGAAATTTCATTCTTGCTATAGATGGATAGGATGGTATTAAGATATTGTACCATCATGATCAAGTGGGTTTTTTGCCTGGGCAAAATCTTGGTAGAATGCAAGCAAATTGAGACAATAAGTTTTCTATGCAAAATCAAATGATGTTACTTGCATCGCAGGTGGGAAGAATTGGAATTTTGTATGTTTAACTATGACAAGATTTTAAAAGAAGCATGAAAGTTTTTTTGATTAATATCACTATGTACTTATGAAATTGTTATTATGATGTTCGAATTTGAATATACTAATAACTAATTTAATTATGATCCCATTCAAATAATGAAAATATAATATTTTAGTATGTGATGAAATTATGTAATTATTTCATCAAGTTGCTTTAAAATTTAGAGTTGATTTGTTAAAATTCAATTAAATCAATTTCCCCTTAAATGAATTTAATATTCAATTTTTAATGGATTCAAGTATTGATTGTGAAAATAAAATTTGTCGGATACTAGAACAAGATTAGGATTGCAAATTTTTCATTGGATTTGTTTGCGGAATAGACAAAATCTCATCCATTGATAGCCCTAGTGGTGTTCACCTTACACTACGCGTAAGAATTATAGTATTTTATCTTTTGACTTGATAATTTGCGAAAGTATTCTGTTGTGTTGCTCCAAAAATATGGAATTCTACGTCCCATGTCTCATTGAATGAATCAATGAAATCTCGACATTGCCAAGTTGTCCTTTGGAGGCTTGCATCTAAGTTGATCATTAGTGAATCTTTTGTTCCAATTCAGAGGGTATATTCTCTAGCTTTCCTTCTAGGCGAGAAGCATCATGATGTATCCGAGATGATTAAATGCAGCTGGTATGAGCCATAGTTGAAAGAACAATATTATTGAAACATAATTTAAGGACATAATCTGATGACATAATGCATTTGAAATGCATAAGTCTGAGTAGTTGGTTCTCCCAAAGCGTACACTGAGCATTCCTGCAACTTGGTTTGTGTTAACATTTTTGGGACAACTTGTGCAGCTTATAGTTGACCTGTATTTTTAGTGACATGACAATATCTCTAAAAAATGTGTATTATTCAATGACCAATTCGTATTACATAAGAGAATATATATAAGAACAGTCAAAACTCTAATCGTCCTCATAATAAAAGTAAAATCCTTAATTGTACAAAAATTACCAAAAAGGAAAAATTGCAATCTAATTAATTAACATAAAAGTACATGTCGTCTGAAATTCAACCTAATTGACGGCACTGAATTCAGAATCTCCTATAATTTATTATTAATTTTTAAATTCTTATCTAAAACGGCAAATAGGGGGTTTTGAAGACATAAACAATAGAATTCGGCCCAAAACTAAAGGAGCTCGTGGTCAGCAATGAGTATTGATGGTTGGCCCGAGCTAGGTCAAACACCATTGCTCTTAATCAATTTCGAATCCGAGTCATTTTGTCTCTAATATCATCTTTTTTACTTTTTTTTTAGCCTTAGACGCACAACGGTCCTACTGTTCCAAGTAATCAGTACCTAGTTGTTCCACATCAATTATAATCCCACTACTCGAGGAGTAACAAAAAATTGTGTCATGATTATGTGATTAGTTTTTACAATGTTTAGTATATTCTCTAAAGCCAAGAAAATGTCACGACTTGAATTTTTTTTTCTTTAAAAATAAAAATATTCGGGCGTGATAAAAATAAATTCATACCAAATTTATGATGATCTTCCCTCTATTAATATATTCCAAGTACATAATCGCCACATGATCATTTCAAATATTCTTGATATAAAAAGAAATATAGTAGACTCTATCCATCGTCTTCCCAGCATATTCTCCTGTCCGGCTTCATATTTTTGAAAAATGTTAGATAGGGATGAGCTCACCAGCTCAGTAGGATAACATTTATCAATGACTACTAAAGTTTTAAAACAATGCATAATATAATTAAATAACAGATAATCGCAAGAATAAGGTAAAATAATAATTCAAGTAAATAAATAAATTTTAGCACATATCGATCATATCTGATGGTGTAAAACCACAGGTGTGAGCAGAAGACGTGACTGAGGTGGTCTTACATCGAACTGAGCTGCTAGGCCCGTGTGAATGGTTGTTAAAGATCAAGTAAAATCGGGGATTAACACAATAAAAATATAGTGGTTCACCAGCTACAGAGTTTGGCTAGTCCATTCTTGAATGGAGGCTCTTGCTCCCTTTTCTTTATTGATCACTTGAATTACAGGGGAACAGCCTCTTTGCTTCGAAGATCTCTCTTTTGTTTTTTGTATGTATATCTCTCTCCTCAATGGGGGCACTGTTTAGCATTTATAGGCTGGATCTTGGTTCTAAGGGGTCTACACCGAGATTCTTGCCTTGCATCCGTGAGATTTTTCTTGATTTTCGGGAGAAGATCTTGGTTAGTTGAGAGTTTTATGCTTAGACTCTTGCTTTTCGTTCTCATTCCCTTTATTTTGGGGATGCTTGCTGTCTATCCAACAGTCCCTATGTCATTCCAGTCGGTTGGTTGTTGGTGTGAGGCTGAGCTCTTATTCTTCAAGCTTTTCTTCTTCTCTATCTGACCTCCTGACTTGTACTAGATATCTGAGCTCACACTTAGAATTATTTTTAGTATCATCAGTTGCCCCCTAGCCCTTGGCCCGAGCTGGCTTTGGCAAGGGCTCAGCTAAATTTATCCGAGCTAGACAAGCACGTGGTTGATCTTAGATTACACGTGTATCATGTCTTCTGACAGTTCCTGGCAATCACGACTTCCTCGATTCTCGCGCACGTTTCAACTCCTGTCCCTCAAGCTTTAAATGCTCAAATGGCTATCAGAGCCGCCCCCTTCTGTTCATCTTCTTCCTTTGTTCTGCGATTTCTCCTCTTCTTTGCGATTTTAAATTCCCTTGTGACGGTGTAATTTCTAATTCCCTTTCTGAAGTTAAACCTCCTGTGTTTGGTCCGAGAGTTCGCAGTGCTTTCTTCCTTCGATTTGGCTCTAGGATTTTGTTCGTTACTCTCTCCTAGCTAGGTACGTCTTCTTGCTCCTTTTAGCCTTTTCTCTTTCTGGATCCCTCGAATTCGAGGTGGTTGTTGCGTTTCAAGGCTTATCGGTTCTTTTACTTCTAGAACAGTGACCTCTGTTTATCTCTCCTTCCCCATTTCGTGGACTGGGGTTCCTTTGTGAGAGTCCTTGGTGTTGGTAGTTACTGTGCTAACCCCACAGTTATTAGGGAGTGTCTGACCAGTGTCCCTCTTCCTTATCGCCTCTACAATCTCCCATTTTATTGTCCCCTCATGTCTGCCTCTTCCAAAGCTGCTCGTTCCTCTGTCTCTAATCTAAGTGGTAGGTCTGCCGAGGAGGATGTCGAATTAGGAGAAGTGGGTGAGGAGATTGACAACTTCTCTGGCGTTGATGCCCTTAACCCTAAAGCTGAAGCCGGAGAGCTCCCCTCATCATCCGCCTCTATGCCCCCAAAGCCTAGCAAAGGCAAGGGTAAGGTCAGTGGGGCTGGGCTCTCTGGTGGTTCGTCGTATCTGGGAGCCGCCCTTAAGCAAGCCGAGCTCATAGGATCTAGTAAAGTCGACCCCTCACTCCTTAGAATTTTTAGTGCCCGTTATAGCTTTCCTCCGGGTGTCCAGCCCTCGTGCCCTGATAGTTTTACACCCTACATCACTGAAGTTCATAAAAAGGTCTGCTTCTTCAAGGCTGCCTTTGAAATTGGCTTTCGTTTTCCTATGCACCCTTTCCTCAAGATCGTTCTACAGTACTTTAATGTATGCCCCTCTCAGTTTTCTCCTAATTTTTGGGGTGTCTTAGTGGATTTCATGGTCATCTTCAAGGACCTAAAACTCGGGGTTCCTTCTCTTCCCTTGTTCTTGGACTTCTTCAATGTCAAGCTGACCTCTTCGAAAGGCTTCGTGTATGCCTCCAAACGAACCAATGCTAGGCAGCTTATTTCCCATACTCCGACCTCCCACAAACATTGGAAAGAATACTTCTTCTTTGTTGGGGGCACAAACTGGGAGTATGAACCTGTTAATAAGACAGATACTCTTGGTATCTCTAGGGCTTGGTCTTATCCAGAGAACTTGGGTGAGTCATTGTTTGAGTCAATCGGGTTTTGCTCTGTGCATCATAGGTTTTTGAATTTTGCTCTGCTTTTGCTACTTTCAGGTACCAGACTTGAGCTCAGCAAAGAGGACGAAGAGGCGAAGCTGAGACTGTTGGAGTGTGCTCCGAGAAGATATTTCGAGCTCATCTAATTTCAGGTCCTAGTTGCGAGGGGACTTAGCCTTCCCGAGGTCACGATAGAAGCCCCGTCTCCAATCTCTGTTGTCAAACCTGACGAAGTACTAGGTGATCTTGTCATTTTTTGGGTTTTTAGTAACTTCCTTTCTTCTATCCCTGATCTGATTAATTGTCATTGTTCAGACCTTCCAGGATCTTCCACAATGAAGCTGTCTTCTGAGAAGCTTGAAGCCAAGATTGCCAAGCTGCAAATAGGTGAAAAGGGCAGCAAGAGAAAGGTCGAAGCCAGTTCTGGTAGCAGTCCTACCACCCGAGCAAAGGCTCAGAAATTAGGGGGGCCTTCTTCCTCTCCAACTTCAGCTATTAACAGCCGAGTCCCACCCTTGAGCATCCTGCCAGATGCAGGGTTTTCCTCTTCTCAGCAACCTCAGCTCACCCCCCATTAGGTCTGATGAGCCTGGCGAAACTTCTCCCACCTCGTCTGAGGTCAAGTGGGCCTGGGGGTTCATTTCTCAGGTTCAATCTGAGACAATTTTGTTCAGCCCCTCTGGCAAAATCATTGAACCATCCCAGACGAGGCCTAGGGCTGACAAGGGAAAAGGTGTCAAAGTGGAGGGGCAAGAGGATTCCTTCTTTGAGAATGTTAAGCTGGCTGCTGGGGCTATGACATGTATTCTCTTTGATTCTGACGTGAAGAGGGCTTGCTCTATGCCTCTTGCAGATGCAGGGTTTTCCTCTTCTCAGCAACCTCAGCTCATCCGCTTTAGGTCTGATGAGCCTGGCGAAACTTCTCCCACCTCGTCTGAGGTCAAGAAGGCCTGGGGGTTCATTTCTCAAGTTCAATCTGAGACGATTTTGTTCAGCCCCTTTGGCAAAATCATTGAACCATCCCAAACGAGGCCTGGGGCTGACAAGGGAAAAGGTGTCAAAGTGGAGGGGCAAGAGAATTCCTTCTTTGAGAATGTTGAGCTGGCTGCTGGGGCTATGGTATGTATTCTCTTTGATTCTGACGTGAAGAGGACTTGTTCTATGCCTCTTGAAGAAGCCATCACCTCAGCTCTTCAGGGAGCTACTACGGTAAGTATTTATGCTTCAATGTTCTTATGTGGCTTCTATTCTTCCTTAATGCTGATCTTTTTTGCTTTTATTCTCTTTCCTTAGCTTGGTCTTCATGTAAAGGTTCTGTCAAGGCTCTGAAGGCTATGAGATCAAAGTCACCGAACTCTCTTTTGAGAATGAGGATCTCAGAGCTCAGGTGCAAGGTCTTCAGGACAAGGCAGAGAAGCTAGCCTCTGATCTTCATGGCTCTAAAGCAGCTAAGTTCAAGACTAAAGAGGGAGAAAAGAAGGCTTGAGATGAGCTAAGGATTCTGAGGGATGAGCTGAAACATAAGACTGAGCTCTGGTCCAAGGCTAATCAGGATGCCTTCGATGCCCGCTGTTCTCTTGGCACCTTGTAGCAAGATCATGAAGCCATCTGCGAGGTGAACAAGGCCCTCCATGAGAAGCTCAAGGAGAAGAATGATCTGATTGCCGAGCTAGAGGACGATGCCACTACCCAATGGGCTTCCTGGTGGCTTGCTTTTAAGCGTAGAGCTTCTAAGACCTTCCCGGATCTGGATTTCAACTTCCTTGTCCCAACTGAAGAGGAATTGGGGGAATTGGGCTTCGATGGTGATGAAGACTCCTCAGCTCTTCCCACCGAAGACACGAACCAGGATGTGCCCGTTCAGCCAGTTATTCCTAGAGTGGCTTCCTTCTCTGCTGACCTCGTGAGAGAGGCTCTTGCCCAAGATTCGCAAATGGGTGGAGTGGAGGTTTCTGGGGCCAACATTCTTGAGAATTCAGTTTCCCCAATTTCTGGGTCCTTGCCCTCTAAGCAGCCCGGCTCTATCCCTTCTACTGAGGCTCTCTCTGCTGACTTGCAGGATCTTCTATCTACTCATCCTCCTGAAAATTAGGATTTTCAATTGTAATTTCTATTTTTGAAGTCATTTGTGATTTCTATTCTTGAAATATACTTTGACTTTTGAGCCCATGATCTTGAAATTGGAATTGTGGTTGTGTTTTCTTGCTCTGTTTAATATACTTCCCTTGACTGCTTTATATCTTTAAGTACTCCCCTTGCCCCATTTGCTTGGAGGGGTGCTGAGCTCTCCTTGAAGCAAAAATTATCGTGTTATTTTGCTGCTTTACTGCTTTGAGTTGTTCAAGCAAATGCTGAACATACTTTGCTGTGTTGAAAGTACTGGACTATTCTTGAGGATATTTATCGTGATCTTGATGTAACTTTTTTTCTGACCCTTAACGTGAATTTCTCTCCTCGTACTCTCCATGTGACTCCAACGTATGGTCTCTACGTAATTTTCTCCCCTGACTTCGACAAGTCTTTTTGCTAAGCTTATTTCTTTGAGCTCTGTTTGCACTTAGCTTTTTTTCCTCTTCTTGGAGGGAGCCTTTAAGTTTCTTGGGAGCAGTCTTCTTGGATTTGAAGATCTTTGTGAACTTTAGCTTAGGTTTTTCCTGTGGGGGTCGTGTCATGGAAGGTCTGAGCTGACCTCGCCTTAGAGAGGTCTGACATGTTCCTTCTGAAACATGAGTTGAGCTGACCTCGCCTTAGAGAGGTCTGACGCGTTCCTCCAGAAACATGAGCTGAGCTGACCTCGCCATAGAGAGGTCTAATGTGTTCCTTTTGAAACATGAGCTGAGCAGACCTCACCTCAGAGAGGTCTGACGTGTTTCTCCCAAAACATGAGTTGAGCTGTGCATTAGGGGTCCGGAGGTCATCCATAGAGGGGTTCATGCCACTGTGCCTGTGGCCACGGGCTTTTAGTTTACTCCACAAATTTGGAGTGCAGCTTATTGTATTGGACTTGTGTGAGTGTTAAGCATGGCCGAGGTGGATAAAAATCGGATTTTTGATCCCTTCTGAAGGCAAGAGGTTTATCCTAGCTATTTTAGTGCTGATAGTCATGTTTTTGGTGTCCTCGAGGGAGCATTGGGCGGTTGATTAACACTTTTCATTGGTGAGGAGATGCTGAGGTTCATCCCAAGCCTGTCGCTGATACCTGTTCCCTTTGGGCTAATATAACCTATGGGCTCTGAGTCTGGTGACCTTGAGCTGACTTCAGCCCTGTTACTCGCAGAAGAATCTCCTCAGGGGTATGACTCGAGGTCGAGGTGTTATGAACTCTCTTGCTAATCATAAGAATGAGATTGAGGAAGATGATGATGAGTGAGCACTACTGTTTGCCCTCTCTTTTGTTCTAGATTACTTCCTCGATTTTTGTGAACTTTAATTGTTAGGGTATTCTCCACGTGTTATTGACGAAATTATCTTTATCACTCCTGTACTTGTCCTCATAGACTTGGGAAGTCTAAAGAATAGCCAAGGCTTTAAATTTGGTACCTTCTCTTTCTTGCCTATAATTCCCGAAGATTTTCTTGAATCTTTTTCCTTTCTTTGGTTCCTTGCATGAGGCTTCTGATGGCTGATCCTGCTTCGTCTCTCTTTGAAGACCGCTCTTTTTTTGGAATAGACCGAAAATTCCAGTCTTGTTTCTTGGTTCCTTCTTTCATGACCTCCTCGGATCTAGAGGGGATCAAGAAACAGTTCTTTCATGAACTGAAATTGCCTCTCTGACCCTCTCCAAATGAACCTCCTAACTATCTTTCTCGGGGTGAGGTCTATTTCTTTGAGGATGTCTTCGAGATGGGACTTCGTCTCCCTATTCATCCCTCTGTCGGGTGTATTCTGGCGTATTATGGTCTGCCCCCTTCCGTTTATCTCCTCGAGGGTGGGTTGTGCTTATCAGCTTCTTTTTATTCTGGCGCCTCCAGGGCAATGACCATTTTCCCATAACTGCTGAGTTTCTTTACTTTCATTGTCTTGAAGACGACGATGTTCCTTGCTTTAGTTATTTCGGATGGAGGTACTTCTCCGAACATCAGCTGGTGCTTGACATACCTTCCCAATCCCCAAGATGGCTCAACCATTTTTTCTTTGCTTCCGGGGATTCTTGGAGGTCTGTTGAGGACCGCCGACGAGAGAATAGGGTCCCGCGTTCATGGAAGAAATTTGATCACATAAGTGAGGGGCTTGATAGTTTTCCTGATCATTCCCTTTCTACAACGTTCTGTTCTGACCTTTGCTATATTGTGCAATTGCGCTTGACCCAGATTTGCCAAAGGCCATTAGGATTGAGCAAGTGAAGTAATTTGCCCCTATGTCCTTATCAGAATTGATGACGTCTGGTAATCTTTTCTTGTTCAGCGCAGTGGCAACATCTATTGATTTCTACTTCGACTGCAGCTCGCCAGATCTTTCTTCCTCAGAGTCTGAGGAGGACGAGGAGGTGGGACCGTCTTCCAAAAGGTGCAAGTTGTGCAAGTCTCCCTCTTCCCCTGACTCGTCTCTTAGCACAGTTTTTCTTTCTTCTACTGGGGCCAAGCTTCTCAATGCACTTTCAAAGGTGGAGAAGGAGAGGGAGGAATTGAGGGAAGAGAATGCCCGTTTGAAGGAGGAAGTGGTTGAGTTGAAGAAATGCATGGGGAAGAATTAGCCGTTCTGTTTGGGAATTTCATATGCCTTCTTTAAGCAACTTTATTTTTGATAGTTATTTTAGCCTTTTGATGTAATCTGAACAACTTTTTCTTCTTTATTGCTAGACTGTTGGATATCACATGGCATACTATCGAAATACTCTTGTGAATCTCATGATTTGGATAGCTAACCTTGGTTCCCAAAGCCTGGCGGGCTCCTTTCACCTTTTGGGGCCTGTTGGGGTATGCATAATCTATCTCCTTTCTATGGTCTGTTTTGAGTGGCTAAGTTCATGGTTAACTATCGAGTTTTCCTCTGTTTGAATAGTTCGTGGAGCTCTTTGTTATTTTTATAAACTGGAGAGTTTATCATGAGCTCCTGGTCTCTTTCTGAGCTGCAGAGCTCTTTCTTTGATTTATTAACAGAAGAGTTTATCGTGAGCTTCTGGGCTCCTTCTGAGCTGTAGAGCACTTTTTGAGCTGTTGAGCTCTTTCTTTGATTTATAAAATGAAGAATTTATGGTGATCTTCTGGGCTCTTTCTGAGCTATGAAGTTCTTCTTTAATTTATAAACGAGAGTTTATTATGAGCTACCGGGCTCTTTCTGAGCTATGGAGCTCTTAGTTTATTTTATATTCTTGTGAGCTTAAGAGCTCGTTGTGAGCTGTACAGCTCATTTTATGGCTCTTAAGCTACTTTAGAGAATCATACTTATTTCATACTTATCTGAACCAAGAATTTGTCTCTTTATTAGAAATGATTTTATTACAAGGAGTACTTACTGAAAAAACTTTTTGAGATGCACTACGTTTCAGGGATGAGGTAGGATTTTCCCTTCTTCGGTCTGCAACTCGTAGTTTCCAGGTCTTATCACCCTGGATACAATGAAGGAACCCTCCCAATTTGAACCTAGCTTCCCATGGGAGAGGTCCTTTTTGGCAAGTAGAAGTTTCCTAAGCACCAAATCTCCCACTACAAAGCTTCTGTGTTTGAATTTTTTGTTGTAATACCTTGTGGTTTCCTTTGGTAATCCTGGATGCGATTCAGAGCCCTGTCTCTCTTTTCATCTAAGTGATCGAGGTTCAGTAGGAGTGACTCATCTTTATGTTCGGGATCAGTGAGCTCGATCCTTGGGGATGAGATCCCGATTTCTACTGGGGACACTGCTTCTGTTCCACAGGCCAAAGCGAACGGTGTTTCCTGGGTTGCTGACCTCGCGGTTGTTCTATAAGCCCATAAAACCTCTGGAATATGCTCCACCCATTTTCCTTTTAAGGCTTCAAGCTTGGTTTTCAGCGTAGCTTTGATGGTCCTGATGGTTACCTCTACTAGCCCATTGGATTGCGGATGAGCTGAGGTGGAAAAGTAGTTTTTTATTCCTAGCTCAGCGCAGAATCTTCTAAACCTCGGGTTGTCGAATTATTTTCCATTATCAGAGACTATTGCCCTGGGGATTCCAAATCTGTAAATTATTGACTTCCATGTGAAGTTCTGAACTTTCTGCTCCGTGATCGTAGCCAAAGGTTCCACCTCTACCCATTTAGTGAAGTAGTCTACTCCAACAATGGCGAATTTGCACTGTCCCACTCCAATTGGAAGGGGCTCGAGTATGTCCAAACCCCACTGCTGAAAGGGCCAAGGACTAACTACCGAGGTCAGGAGCTCTGGTGGACAATGGGAAAGATTGGCGTTTATTTGGCAGATTGTGCATTTCTTGACTAACTCCATGGCATCCATGAGCATTGTAGGTCAATAGTATCCCTGCCTTAATGCTTTTCCTGCCAAGGCCCGCGCTCCAATGTGGTTGCCACAAACCCCCTCATGAATCTCTCTGAGTATGTAATTGGCGTCTTCATCCCCCACACATTTTAGGAGGGGTGCTGCAAAACCTCGCTTGTAAAGGTTTTCTGGCAAAATAGAAAACCTAACTGACCTGGTTCTTAGCTTTGCTGCTTCTTTGGGGTCTTCTGGCAAGGTTCTATTCTGAAGGTATCCTAGAATAGGGTCCATCCAACTTGGTGAGGCTTGCACAGGGAGTATTTCTTCATTCTCAAATTCAATAGAAGGTTTCAGTAGATGCTCCATTGGAATTAATCTCTCCAAAATTTCCTGCGAGGTGGTTGCGAGCCTTGCCAAAGAGTCCGCTCCTGAGTTCTCAGATCTGAAAACGTGCTTGATTTTGACTTGTACAAATTTTTTGATCAATTCCTATACCTTTCTAAGGTAAAGGATCATTTTCTCTCCTTTAGCTTAATAAGACTCCTTTATTTGCCTTACCACAAGCTGTGAATCACTACATATCTCTAGCTATTCAGCCTCTATCGAGTGAGCCAAGTTGAGCCCTCCAATAATCGCCTCATATTCAGCCTCGTTGTTTGAGGCTTTAAACCCAAACCTAAGGGCATATTCGACGTCCAATCCGTCTGGTGAGGTCAAAATTAGGCCCACTCCGTTTCCTTAGGTATTGGCTGCACCATCTACCGAGAGTTTTCATATTGAGAGATTAGGTACTAGTTGAATGGTCTCCATAGGTGTTCCTGTTGTAATTCTGCGATGAAATCTGCCAAGATCTGACCTTTTATAGCAATTTTTAGTTTATACCTGATGTCGAATTCGCTGAGCTCAATGGCCCACTTTACTAACCTCCCAGAGGATTCAAGCTTATGTAACACCTGCTTCTTCGGCTGATCTGTCGGGACTTCTATGGTATGGGCCTGAAAGTATGGTCTAGGCCTTTTGGCTGTGGTAACCAAGGCTAAGTTAAGTTTTTTCATCCTCGGGTACCTCTCCTCTGCGCCCTTGAGAGCTCTACTGTAGTACTATACTGGTTGCTGAGCTCTGTCTTTTTCTCTTACGAGTGCTGCGCTAGTAGAGAAACCTGAGACAGCCAAGTATAGAGTGGGCACCTCTCCTTCTGTGAGACTAACCAGACTTGGGGAGGAACTTAGATAAACCTTTAAGGACCTAAATACCTCTTCACATTGGGCATCCCATTCAAAAGCTTTCTTCAGTACTCGAAAGAATGGCTGGCATTTGTCACTTGATCTAGACACGAAACAGCTCAGGGCGGCTATTCTCCCTGTCAGTCGCTGAATTTCTTTCGTGTTCGAGGGTGGTTGCATGTCTAATACTGCCTTTACTTTGGCAGGATTGGCTTCTATCCCCCTGCTATTCACTATGAAGCCTAGAAACTTTCCTGCCGAAACCCCGAAGGTACATTTGGCAGGGTTAAGCTTCATCTTGCATTCTTTGAGAACCCCGAAGGATTCTGTCAGATGTTGGTTATGGACCTCGGCCTTTAACGACTTTACCAGCATATCATCAATATAGACTTCCATTGTTGCTCCAATTTGCCTCTGGAACATTCTGTTCACTAGGCGCTGGTACTTATCTCCTGCATTCTTTAAGCCAAAAGGCATGACCTGGTAGCAATAAGTCCCTTGTTCTATCACGAATGAGGTATTCTCTTGGTCACTGGGGTCCATTCTGATCTGGTTATACCCTGAGAATGCGTTCATGAAGCTTAGGAGCTCATGCCCGGCAGTAGCATCTACTATCAAGTCGATCCGAGGCAAAAGAAAGCTATCCTAGGGGCAGGCTCGATTAAGATCAGTGAAGTCTATACATAACCGCCATTTTGCCATTGATTTTCTTAACAAGAACCACATTGGCCAGCCAAATAGGGTAATCTACTTCCCTGATGGCCCTTGCTTGGAGAAGCTTGCTGACCTCCTGATTGATGGCTTTCTGGTGTTTCGGGGCAAAGCTTCTTTGTTTTTCCTTGACGGGCTAGCGGGCAGGGTTTATGCTTAACTTGTGAGTGATAACCGAGGGGTCAATGCCCTCCATGTCTTCTTGCTTCCAAGTGAATACTTCAGCATTTTCTTTCAGGAATTGGATGAGAAGGTATTTAATCTCCTTGCTTAGCTTGGACCCGACGTAGACAAGGTGTTCTGGTTCCTCATCGAGCTGAACAGGCTTCAGCTCTTTCGATGGTGTTGGCCTAGTTTTCAGCTCATCCCTTATGTCGAACTCGTCCATTTGGATGCTCTCCACCTATTTTTGCTTCATAGAGGCCATGTAACATTCTCTAGCTACACGTTGGTCTCCCCTGACCATTCCAATTCTATTTTTGTTTGGGAACTTCACGACAAGGTGGTATGCCAAAGGAATGGCCTTCATTGTATTTAAGGAAGGTCTTCCTAACAACATATTGTACGCCGAGGGAGCGTCAACCACTAGGAACTTTACAGTTATGGTGGCCTGGCAGAGAGGGTCTCCTATGATGAGTATGAGCTGAATTGATCCCAGGGGCAACACCCTTTCTCCTGAAAATCCTAACAGATGGGTACTTACTGGCTCTAGCTTTTCTCTTCCTATGCGTATTTTGTCGAAAGCAGACGCAAAGATGATGTCCGTCGAGCTCCCGTTGTCTACCTGAACCCGATGCACTGTCCTATTGGCCACGACAGCTCTTACTACCAATGGATCATTGTGGGGATGGTGACAACCCTCCAAATCTGAGTCTGAAAAAGTTATGGTTGTGTCTAGCCATGGTGCTTTGGTCGTAGTGCACACCTCTAGCATATCATCACCTCGGATTCTGTGCAGATGAGCCTTTCTAGCTGCACTGGATTCTCCTCTTCCTGCAAATCCTCCTAATATCACTTTGATCTCTCCAATGGGTTGTTGGTGTTGCACAGGGGCCTGTAGCTGAGGTGGTGGGGGTGGAAGAGCTCGATTTGGATTGTCTTGGACCACAAAGCGACGTAATTGCCCTCGCTGGATTAGAAACTCAATTTCCTTCTTAAGCTGAATGCAATCATCCGTGTGATGGCCATGATCTCTATGGTAATCACAGTATTTTGTGGGATCTCTCTTCGTCGGATCTGCTTTCATTCGAGGTGGCCATCTCAGGAACTTCTCATTCTGCACGTCATACAAGACTTGTGATATAAAGGCGGTAAGGGGGTGAGTTGTCGAGGTGGGTACCTTGGCTGCAGCTCTAGCTGTGGGGGCCCTAGACGATCTCTCACATTGCCTCTCCTCTTTGGGGAACGGTCTCTGTCTCTCCTTGGGGATCTTCCTCGCTCTTTTTCTTTCTTGGGACTCATTTTCCTCTTATTTTCTTCCTGCCCCCTCTCTTTTCGTGATGAATAATTTTTCATCTTTGAGATGAGTGCTTCTTCACCATTTATATACTTCTCTGTTTTAGCCAACACCTCAGCCATACTAACTTGAGGGATCTTTGATATGAAAAACATCATATCTTTTGACTGTACCCCGAGCCCTGCAATAAAGGCGGTAATGGCGAACTTTTCGTCTGGGACGTCCACCTTTAAAGATTCTGAGTTGAATCTCTAGAAATATGATCTGAGGTTCTCGTTTGGTTCCTGTTTTACATTCAGAAGACGGTAACTCGGCTTTCTCTATATCCGAGCTCCTATAAAGTGGGATACAAAATAGATCGAGAACTCTTTGAAAGAAGAGATCGAAGTCGGAGGAAGTCTATTGAACCGTGCTAAGGCTGATCCTTTAAGAGTGATGGCAAAGGCTCTGCACCGCACGGGATCCTGATACCCATGCAGCTCCATTTGATTTTTGTAGGTGTTGAGATGGTCCATGGGGTCTTTGTTCCCATCAAAGGCCTCAATTTGAGGCAACCTGAATTTTGGAAGGAGGGAAAAATGTAGCACCCCCGTGGTGAATGGTGATTCTGTCTACTGCACCAGGGCATCCATCGTGATAGGAGTCTTGCTCCTAACAGCCTCCTTCATGTGGCTGAGCTCTTGCTTGATATCCTCGAAGCATTGTTCCCAATGTTGTTCTCTTCTTTCCTGCTGGTAGGGGATGAAATCACTCCTTCCCCCTCCATCGTTCTGGCTCTGTACCTCTTCGTTGTGGCCATTCCTAAGAGGCAGTTGTGGATCTCTCCCCATGGTCTAGCTATTTTCTCCTCCTTCGTTGACCTCTCTGAGGAGGTCGAGGTGGCACTGTTCCTTACGAGGAAGATTACTCGGGCCTTCTTGGGCTGGTTGTGCCTCCTATGGGCATTTCCAGAGTTTTAGTAACTCCTCGTTTTGTTGTAACAGGCGCTGATTGACAAGACGGAGGGCATCCAACTCGTTATTTGTTGGGGGATCTCCTGTGAAGGGATTAGTTTCTGGATTATTCTCGGCCTGTCTGCCGTTGGTGGCCTCCTGTTGTTCTTGCATGCGCGGTGGATTGGTTTGACTTCGGCTTATATTGCGGGTTGAGACCATCAGTCACTGAAAGATCAGCGTATTTATAAAATGAGAACAGTCGTTCCCACAGACGGCACCAAACTGATGGTGTAAAACCACGGGTGTGAGCAGAAGACATGACTGAGGTGGTCTTACATTGAACTGAGCTGCTAATCCCGTGTGAATGGTTGTTAAAGATCAAGTGAAATTGGGGATTAACACAATAAAAAAATAGTGGTTCACCAGCTACAGAGCTTGGCTAGTCCA
Source organism: Ilex asprella (assembly GCA_023539305.1). Taxonomy (NCBI): domain Eukaryota; kingdom Viridiplantae; phylum Streptophyta; class Magnoliopsida; order Aquifoliales; family Aquifoliaceae; genus Ilex; species Ilex asprella. The sequence goes on from CM042197.1 coordinate 8,558,685, forward strand.
CTCTTTAATAGAGGCTCTTGCTCCCTTTTCTTTATTGATCACTTGAATTACAGGGGAACAACCTCTTTGCTTCAAAGATCTCTTTTTTGTTTTATGTATGTATATCTCTCTCCTCAACGGGGGCACTGTTTAGCATTTATATGTTGGTTCCTGGTTCTAAGGGGTCTACACCGGGATCCTTGCCTTGCATCCGTGGGATTTCCCTTGATTTTCAGGAGAAGATCTTGGTTGATTGAGATTTTTGTGCCTAGACTCTTGCTTTCCGTTCTCATTCCCTTTATTTTGGGGATGCTTGTTGTCTATTCAGCTGTCTCTATGTCATTCCAGTCGATTGGTTGTTGGTGTGAGGCTGAGTTGTTATTCTTCTCTGTCTGACCTCCTGACCTGTACTATAGATTTGAGCTCACACTTAGGATTATTTTTAGTATCATCAATATCAATCCGTCAATTTTCTGGTCCACCCATTAACCGCCTCCAGAGAGAAACTTTGGGATCTTGCACCCAAGGAAACCCAATGCTCTTCTTGCTTTTCTAGAAACACTAATACCGGGAATTATGTGGTGCCACACAGGCTACCACGACAACCGATATTACTAACCAGTGAACCCAAGGACTAGTAGGAATCTTGTGAATCCTCGCAAGGATCACGCATCTACTAACCCCCTGCCCTCGATTATGTGCATTCATAGTAATTTAATCAAAATCACAAAAATAAAGTCATATCGTAGTTAGACCCCACAAGAAGTCAAACATTAAATAATAGAAATTAAAACATTTATTATGTAACGTGATTTCATAAGATAATTAGGGTCTCGATATAATCAAAGATATAGCATATGCATGATCATCATTTAGGTATAAAACCAAAGTTTGACCCAATGATTAAAACGATATAATAATCTAAAAAATAAAATAGATTTAGTATGAAGCCCCCAAACATGCATGAAATGCATCAATAATAGTAAAAGATAAAAGAAATTCTACCTCTACCTTGACCTTTACTCGATACCACGTATTGTAACAAAATAATCGAAATAATATTTTAGAATAACAACAGATAATTTGAGTTTAGTTAAGGTAAAATAATTTATAAAATAACTATCGAAAAATAATGATATTTGAATTTGATCCAAAAATATTTGATAATTATCAACTTTAAGTAGCTCAAATTTATAGACTAAACAATAACTAAAAAAAAAAGAAATATCTTACCACAAGAATTTTTTTTTTCAAAAGCAGTCAACATAAATATTGACCCTTTTTTTTTTCTCTCTCCTCCTTTCTTCCTCTCTCCTTCTCTCTCTTCCTCCTTTTTTTTCCCTTCCTTTCTTCTCTTTCTTTTCTGTGTCGCTTGAAGAGCAGAGCCTGGCTATTTAAAGCCAAAGCCTTGCCTTCCCTTATGTTATTGATGATGCAAGTTGCTTGCATCACATGGACATTTGTCCATTTACTTGCCACTTCCTTTTTTTTTTATTAAATAAAGCACATGTTCATTTTCTGCCATCCTTAGATTTTGACACATATATATACACACATACTCTTACATATATTATATATATGACGGTCATATTACTTATATATTTTATCATTTTAACAATATGACATTTTATTTTAATACGAAATTTGACCTAAATTATACTTATTTGACTCGTTTTCACATAAAGAATTCATATTTGAAATTCATTTATTTATTTAAAATTTTTAAAAATTACCCTTAATCATATAGAATCATAATTGATGATCTAATTAACGTGTTTAGTGATTATTTTATATACGAATTGTCACAGAAAATAAGTGCAGAGTAAGATTCTTTACATTGGTGGCAAGCCATAAAGAGATTAAAATCTAATAAAGATTAAGAGGTGTTTTTTCAGTAGTGACATCTTGAAATGCCTCATGCTCGTCATTCCCCTCTCAAACACGATAAAATATTTAATGTAAGAGTGACATTGTATGCACCATCTATAATATAAAACAGGACAAGCTTGAATAAGTCCATTCGACGGTCTCAAATAGACTCATTCAATGGTCACCAACATCTCTCTTAAAATCATTCACATTGCACTGTATCTTTAGGTACGAGTTATCCCTAATTCAATAATAAGTCGATGCATGGACAAGCGAACTCTACATAATTCGATAATTATTCATGTACTATAATAATTACATATGTAAGGAATCGTGTCCACCTTACTCATTTGTCATTTTTTGTTAAATAGCAGTATTACGTGACAACGGGCGGAGCCAGAAATTTATACGTGGGGGGGGGGGCACTACCTATAAGTTTAATACCTAAAATTTCATTGACAAAAGAGTCAAAAACCAATATACATGAGGTATAAAAACAATAAAAAAAATCTACAAAATAAAGTTCTTATTTTTGACTCTTTTACAAAAAATGAGACTAACTATAATCTTTTACAATTGACCATGACGTGATTTCATATTTTGAACACGTTGCATGATAACATCATTATCAATGCAATAAAAAATGTCATTCTCTATGTATACAATCAAGTAATTTGTCATCCACTGATCACCCATTCGATTAAACAATCGATTCTTTATAATCTTCATAGCCGAAATGCTCTCTATACTGTGACAATTACAACTGGCAAGATCAATGTCAATGTCACAAGTAAGTAGACCAATGGATATATCACGTGTTATTTTGTCTCAACCATTTTCTGAGCAAGATTTTCAATCCCTAACAAATTTGAAAACTCAATACTAGAGCGCATATCAATAATATAACTATTCAGCTGATCAGAAAGTATCATGAGCTCTAGTGAAGAAAATTCTTTTGGATAAAATTGGCCAAGATGAACCAATTTCTTTTTGTCAAAAGCTAAGATGGAACCAGAAGGACTCAAACATGTCACACAAAGAAGTAAATTAGTGTTTGACTCGGTAAAACGACTACTTAGCTCTTGAAGTTGCATATCTATGATGATATAAAATAACTCAACTTGATAGCGATGCAAATTTGTCTTTTCTTAAGTACGTCTTGACCTCCCTCGAACTTTAAAGATATCATCAATCTTTGAAACAACTATCTCATGTTTTTGACAAAAAGATGTAACATTATCAAGAAAACAAGTCCAACCACTTTCCCTTATAATTTGAAGTCGTTGCTTGGACACTTGAACTAATGTCATGTCATTCACGATATCTTAATTTTTTCTTTGTAATGTCTGCGACAAAACATCAGACCAACTGACGTTTTTTGCCTAAAAACGTTAATTTAAACGTCTTTTGGTCTAAAAGCTTCATTTCAATTGACGTTTTTAAAACAACCTGGTTTGGAAAATATTTTCAAAATTACCATCTTTTGGGTATTTTTTTTGAAAACCCCTTGGGCTGGGGTAAAAGGTCCAATCTCTTGTAGTTCATATATTCACTTTAACTATATCCCTTGTCATGGTACCAACCGTTATTAACAGCTAAAAAAGGATTGATATCATTTTAATTTTCTTCAAAAATATCAATTTTACCCTCTTTCTCTTCACTATTTTATTCATTTAAACACACCATTGCATCACCACACCATTGTACACGCACCGTAGCCGCTCCGTACCAAATTCACGACATACATCCCCCAAAACCATCACAAGTCGTCAATGGATTTTTATCCAATTTTCTGATGATTTAAAATGAGAGATATTCCATCAATTTAATATTTAATTTTATCAAATTAATATTATTTCTTTAATTTAATACTAAATTAACATTGAATCTCATCAAATCAATATAAAATTGATATTCAAATTAATCAAACTAACATTCAATTACAATAATTTAATATTTTATTTTATCAAATTAATATTATTTTCTTTAATTTAACACTAAATTACTATTTAATTTTATTAAATCAACACCAAATTGATATTCAAATTTATCAAATTAAAATCAATTATATTAAATAGATTATTAAATTCTATTAATTTAAAATTTACCTTATCAAATTAATGTCATATATTTTTAATTTAACACCAAATTAATATTCAATTTCATCAAAACAACATTCAAATTTATTCAATTAACATTATCAAATTAAAACTAAATTAATATTTAATTTTATCAATTTAAGAGTAAATTTATTTAATTAACATTAAATTTTATTAAATAATATTTAAATTTTATATATAAAAAATGATAAGATGAGGTTGCGGAGGACACTCAAGAGTAGAGGATTTGGGGAGGGTTCTTTGTCTTTTAATAGACCCTTTTAAGTTTGTCTATTAATCACCTAAGCTCTTGATATTTAAAATATTATATATAAATTCTTTAAAATTTGTATGCGCGTACAACCTTGCCGTTAAATGTCGATTAATATATCTATTAGAAAATTATATTCAGACCCTTGAAATTAAAAACGTATAATATTTATATCTCTTAAGTTTAAAATATTATATTTATACTAAAAATATTTCAATTGAAGATAGAGTATAAAATATTTTAAATTTTACAACTAAAATTCATGTTTTATTATGTCATTTATTGAAACAAAATCTAAAATAAAAATTTATTTTTTTCTTTAAAAAATCATAATTAATATTGTTCATGTCAAAACTTGCATGAACTCTACGTCAGTTTGGACCTAGACTAAATAGACTTTTCACCTTGAGTCAATTTTTTCATCATCAAGTACAAATATATGAAATAAATCCAATCAACACATTTGTATGTTTTATTATATCATCTACCATGGGTAACTCAAGTCTAAAGGCAGTACAACGTAAGTGAGAAGTGATGGTTGTGGGGTCAAGAGAAATTTAATGTGAATGATTTTGATAAGAATGTTGGTGGATGTTGGATGAGTATATTTGAGACCGTTAGATGGACTTATTAAAATTTGTCTTTTTTTATATTATAGATTAATATAAAAACCAAACAAAATCTTAATTGTTTGAGAAAAAATAGTAATTAGTATAAATATATCAAATAACTCAATTCAACACTCATTTGTATATAATTATATTATTTATTGGAATAAAGCAAAAAAATTAAACAAGAGGTTAAACTATAATAGATACAATATCTTATAGCTTTAATTGAAGTAATTTGGTTGTTTAATAGATTCCATTAGTTTTGTAATTAATAAAGGGTCTAAGTATAATATTTTAAACTTGAGAGGTTTAAGTTTTATACGCCTACAAATTTCAATAGTCTAGGTATAATTTACTAATGGATATACTAACGGACATTAATAGCAGTGGTCTAAGTATTACGCCTCAGAGGGTATGTCAATAATATTTCAAATGTTAAAGGGTTTAAATGATTAAGTAACAAACTTCATGGAGCTTAATTGTAATTTTTCCATTTTTTGGGGTCATCTTGTTAAACTCTTGTTTGAGCTTTGAATCAAAACAAACTCGAGCGTTCTTCTCGCGTGTTATTCCATGTCCAGCCGTTGAAAGTTTCAAACCCTAATCTATTCACCTCATAAACACAGTCTCAGGAGTGATCAAAAAACGAAGAAACATTAATGGAAACAAGATCTGCTAAGAAGAAAAAGCTTCTGAACGCTAACAAGGAAGATGACAAATCAGGCGAAGACCGGATCAGTGATCTTCCAGACGCTGTTCTTCATCACATTCTCTTCCTTCTTCCCATCAGATCCATTGCACAAACTGGCATCTTATCAAAACGATGGAGAGATCTCTGGCTCTCCTTTCCTGATCTTGACTTCACAACAACCACCCCACATTCCAATAATGCTTCCAAAACTATGAGCTACTTAACCACCCACAAAAAAATGCATTCTCACATAACTAAAGGTATGATCATGGACTTTATCACTCAAGTTTTATCTCTCCGTGGCAAGCTCTGCGACATAAGGATCCTTCGTTTTCATGCTCAATTGAGTTTCTCTCGCCTAAATGGCTTGATCCGTCGCGCAATAAGGCATAATGTTCAAGAACTAGACATTGAAGTTGCCATGGAGGATTACTTCAATTTCCCACGAAGCGTTATTAGCAGTAATTCATTAAGGGTTTTCAAGTTGAAGTCTCGCTATCCTGGCTTTAGATTGCCCCCTTCATCCACTATGGAGGGCGGTTTTCGATCACTCCATACATTGTCACTTTCACTCGTTATATTGTATGAACGACCGTCTCTTGGTGATTTTTTTACAGATTCATCTTTCCCTCTTCTCAAGAAGTTGAATTTAGATGCGTGTTTCGGGTTGAAACATCTCAGTGTTAGTTGTCGAGCCCTCGAATATTTTACCCTAGAGAATTGTTTTCAGTTAGAAAATTTGGAGATTTCTGGTCCAAAGATGGAGATACTGAGAGTATCAAGTTGCTTTGATGCATATAGTAGCACTAGTTTTGTAAAGATCGAAGCTCCAAGACTGAAAATAATATTTTGGGCATATAATGCAATTACTGATAACTATATTCTGGAGAATTTGACTTCGCTGCATGAGGCCTCTTTTGGTTTCTTTGTGCTTCGTGAGGACATGATGAGTGCAGAAAAGGTTTGGAGCTTATCCAATTTTCTATCTGGCCTCTCTCATGCCCAGAGACTAATATTACTTGAAAGCCAATGTGTTGAGGTACTTTCCTCCTCAATTTCTTCATATATATATATTCTTTGTGCAATATAGTGATTCACTTATTGCTTTGGGCTGTAAATGTTGTGTTGAGTACTTTGCCATATTTATGTTTAACTTTATGGATCTATACTGCAGAATTAATGGCTTCTTAGAATTTTCTGAATGTTGCATGATTTTAGTCAGACAAGAATGGATTGAAAAAGTTAAATTAGTTAAATAAATGATAAGACTAAGATGTGTCGAATGATGTAGTCTCGGTAAAAAAGCCAATCAACTACAATTACACAATTAATGCTATTGGATCAAGTCAGTTGTAATATTTTTAAGTTAACAAATTAGGTTAAGTTTCAAAGCACGAATACTATTACTTGCATATAAACTCCAAACAATAGGAGCTTATTAAGACTAATTGTACTCTCAAAAGGGTGGAAAAAAAGATAAGGGTGGTAGCATATTGAGTTGAAACATAAGAGAGGCCACACATGACGGGAGTATGATGTTATACAATTTTGCACTAGCTTTAAGCTGATTGTTAGCTGTTGCAATTAACAATGACAGCCCATGCACTAATTCTCAGATCAGATTCAAAACAAAGAATCTCGTTTAGGAACGTAGGCGATTGACAAAAAAAAAATTGATGGTGAATGAGATGCACGAAATCCCAATAGGGCCGCCAATGAAAAATATGCTGTAGCCTTATTGATACTTGTATTAATAAACCTATAACATTGGTTGCAGCTTCTGTCCAAGAATAATGATCTTAATGGTGGTGTTCTTCCTCCCTTTGATAATCTGAAGTCATTGGAAGTGAGAACTGGTTTCAACAAATATAACAACATCCTACAATTTGCAAGCTTGTTGGGGAACTTTCCTACTCTCCATACACTCATCATCAAATTTTTTAGTGTTTCCAAGACTGAAAGGAGAGTAAGTGTTAAAGATGACACCCCAAATGCTTATTCTTTTCATATTTCATTTTATCTGATGTGCATATGTGAAGTACAATCTAATTTCATCCAATTCTAGCAACGGAACAGGGACTCGTGGGATGTCTCTAGCTCAGGCGAAGAACAGTGCTGGGGATCTGAAAGCCAAGCCTTGAAGCCCTTCCTTCATCACCTAAAGTTGGTAAAGATACACGGGTTCTCGGAATGCGAAACTCATATTAGTCTGGCAAAGTTTTTGCTCAAGCATGGAAGGGTGCTGCAGGAAATGATTCTATGTTCAGTACATTGCAATTTTAGAGATTCTCCGAGGCAGGAAAAAATTAAGTCAAAAATGATGGGGTTCCCACGAGCTTCTTCTAATGTTAATATTTCATTTCACTGATTCTGGGAGCCAGCCAACTTAGCTAATTAGTTGATGTTTTGATGGTATGAAGGTTGACTTGCTTAGACTTGTAGCAATTCTAATTATATCACAGCTCATTTCTCTCCACATTTCCTAAATTAATTTCTATTCTGTCCATGCAATTTGTCTAACAAATCCACTGGTTGACCACATGCTAATGCAACATTTTTTCGTCATTTTTTTTTTCTGTAATTGGATTTTTGGATGCACAATGATATTGAGGATGTTCTATTGTGTGTGTGTGTGTGTTTTTTTAATTGTAATCTCTTGTGATGTTTACCAAGGCTAATTGTCGTGGTTTAAATAATTATCAGGCCAAGATATGATCCATTTTTGCCTTTATCATTCACCGGAAACCTAAAATGAACTGTGTTGGGCACAATTTTCTATCATGATATTTATAAAGTACTATAATCATATCATCCTATATGGAAATTTCTGTCAAAAAATCCTAGATGTAAAGGGAAGAGTATCGTTTTTAGTCAACATTTTTTCATCCTAAAGTAACTGGTGGCTTTTAAAATACCTAGCAAATAATGAGAACTGCAAATCCAATCACTAATACGAGAGAATATAAATAAAACCAGAGCTGTTTTTGTACATACTAAACAACAATCAAAGAAGGATAATGATGGGCAAAAGTTAAAAAAGCCTAATCTACTCTCCAAGCTGAAAAAGAACAGTTCTTGTTCACTCTCTTCTAATTCTTTCTTCAATTAAAAAAAAAAGCCTAGTCTACTCTCGAAGGCCCTCTCTTTCTTCAGTTGCTGGAACTCCACTGCTTGTGACCGGGAACCCATTTAGGACATTTGGGACTGAAGTAACTCGAAACAACTTTCGAGTTCAAAAGCTCAACAATGGGAGCAAATTTCACGCACCGTGGTGCCTTGTACTGGTTTATTGATGCACCATTGTTGAGAGCATAGTCCATGAGCTTATCAAAGGTCCCACTCTCTACCATCTTTATCTCCAAGGGGCCAATTGATTTATCGGACACACGACCTTGTCGGTAGACACTGTTCAGTGATTCCTCCATGGTAAGGCAGCAATCCTCCAAGACTGACGGGGGAATTGTAGTGACAGCGCCATTACTGAAGCCAATTTCCCAGTATAAGACGTAGTGGCCAGGGATGGTGGATGTGTCTGCATAGCTTGTATATTCTATGAGAGAAGAATCAAATGGCAAGAGATTCTTAGATGCATTAGTCACGGCATTGTGCAGCTCAACTTCATCCGTTTTATCGGAATCGATGCTCAAAAGAACATTCTTTCGACATACAAAATTGAACTGAGGCGCCTTGTTCTTGAATCCAGCTACTCTTAGTATGTCCCCAACCCAATAGCGATAAAGTCCTGCAATTTCAACATCATCATAAGATCATCACAAATAGAAATTTTATCATAACGAGTCACAGTAACAACCTCTCTCTCTGATTTTTTAGGCATCATATTGAATCTTATACCTGCATAAGTGGTGACCACGAGCTCATATTCTTGTCCAAGTTTAACATCTGTGAGATCCACTAATTTGTGGTGCTCTTTTGGATCTTCTGGTGTTGGTTCAGAGTGGGAATCAGTGCCTCCATCTTTCTGATTCACCGGTAAAAACTCAAAATAGGCCATGGTGGGAATAAGGGTGTAAGAGACTTCACTTGGCTTACATAGAGGACTAAGGTTTACACCAAAGTAACATTCAGAAGAAGCATACATTGTGCAAACTAGAGGGAGACCACCGCTATAATAATCAATAGTTGGAATATATTGTGACATTGTTCCTGTCACAATTACATCGATATACTTGGTGTTGGGCCATAACCTAGTGATGATCCCTTTCCATGATCCCGCGCTACATTCGGCCTCGATGAAATCTGCAAGCTTTGGATTTGGTTTAAGAATTTTCATGACAGCCTCTCTCACCACGGAGTCACTGATTTGGGGGTCTATTGTGCCATCTCGAATGTCATTGCAAAGAAGGGGCCAGTGTTTTTCAAGGAACCGGATGGCCCGAATGAAACCAGAAGCAAAGACGGCTCCAACTCGAAGAACTTGGCTGCTTTGAAACAGCCCACACAGCATTTGAGAGTACATGCTCTGGTAAGAATCTGGGCATAGAATTGTTTCGTTCGGGCTTGTATAGTTGGTGTAAGGATCATAAGGCCTCTGACTAAAATATGAGCTTTTGTAGTAACTAGTTAGAACTGGAAGAGCTAAAAGACCTCCTGGAGTCTTAGCTTCTGACTTGATGAACAAAAAGTACATTCCTTTGCCCTTGTCCAAACCAGGAACAAACTGGTTCATCACAGGCATCAGAAGACTATAAAGCAGTGATCTCCTCCCAAGCTCCTCTTCAATTGTTGGCATCAGCTTTCTCTCTCCTCCAGATGTTCCAGAGCTACAGATCAAAATAGAATCTATTAACTGAACTCATCTTCTTTACGAATAGCACATGTTTTTTCCCAAAAAATAAGATTCCAAACCCACCTTAAGGCTACACTTAGCATGTTGTCAAGAGAATTGCTTATAACACATACTATTCTTAGTCTGCAGAAGATATACAATTTACTCTCACAACCAGAAATTAATACTAGGTAGAACCCTCTCACATGAATATCATAGAGAATTATATTCATGAATTGTCAAGAACTTACCTTGTCAGAAACTCTGAAATGGGTTGAGAACAAAGAATAGGTGAAGTATCACCATTGGCAATACGATCAATAGCTGGCTGTAAATCCTCATATGTGACAACAGGTATCACCTTCTTGAAGGTTTCGGGGTCTCTCTGCCCGTTAAGTCCATGGCTTGTCAAGTACTCAACGTTGGCGTTACACGATAATATTTCATTGAGCACCTGCTTTTGAACCTCTTCTGCATTATTAGTAACATCTTCAATGAATTGAAGTGCCTTCTTGTTCTTATTATAAACACTATAATCGTCGATAAAATCGCTCTGAAGATCATCCAGATAGTTGTTTTGAGCCTCATGCATGGTTTCAGTACTTGAAACGGTTGAAGACAAGATAGAAAAATTGCAAGAAATGTTGGTCATTGTGGAGGGAAGGATGGGGAGACCAAAGTGTGATATATATAGAGTAAATGAAGGTGGTTGTATCCCCCTTATGCATACAAAGAGTTCAATCAAACAGTGCACTGTATCGAAGGGTAAAATGGTAAATTTGAGTTCTGCCCCTTTGTCAATCTTGAATTTAATTTAGGTTAACAACCCCTTTGTCAAACAAGGTGAATTGTCTATATTGGTGCTTGGCTTACCAACCAGGAAGCCGATGTATTCAGTGTATAATGCTTTCATATTTCGAAAGTTTATTTTTGGTATTATATTAAAAAATAAATTTAATTTTAAATTATTTATTTATAATTATTGATCATAAAAATAATAGAATAAGGTAAAAGAATAAAAAAAGAGTAATGTTAGTTGGACCTAAAAATCTAATCTAATTTATTGGCATAATAATGTAACTTTCAATAGAATTATTAAAACAATATCAAGTTTCAATGTTTAATGAAGTTTATAGTTAATCCAAAGATCATATCGAATTAAATCTCAATAACATTGCGCTTTCAGTGTCATATTACGCTTGGACCAAAAAGAGATGAATACTACCACAAGTAAGAAAAACGAAACAATCCCAATACATTAGCATTGAGATTCTTTCTATTATACTTTGAATAGTCATATACTGACCCAAAAAACAAAGGGGACCAAAACTAGAGTCAAAATGACATAGTAGCTAGCATTTTAGGTAAATATTGAGCTTTAATGAAGTAAAAGTGGGACAAAAAGTATTAGATTAATGTTATTTGGATATAAAAATTTGATTTAATGATGTGGCTTCATTAAAACTATTGGATCAACATCAGGTTTCAATATTTGATGGAGCCCGCAGTTAATTCAAAAGTCATAATAAATTAAGTCCATAATTTTTATCATGTTTTTTGGTCAATGTAACATTACTCTTATATTTTAACTCAATGATAGATCAAATGATTTATTATTGATTCAAATTAAACTCGTTATTTATAAGTGAATCTCTTATTCATACACAGTGAATAATTTATAATAAAAAAAATAAATTAAAATATAATTGAGAAGATCTAAATATGAAAAATCCATGGTAAGTACAACAAGTACATGTGTGCCTGTACAGAGAGTGCTATTTAAAATTCCAGCAAGCGGCTTCCCTGAGTTGAGATGAGAGAGAGCATACTTCAGGGTAAATATTTCATGCCGGCCGACATCCCGTAATATTTGTTGGAAGACAAGTATATCTTTGAGTATATGGGTCAATATCTTCCATAAACAATTCAATTTTACCTCTGGCTTTTGATTCAATTGTTCTTTATAAAATACAAACAGGCAAAAAGTTAGTATTTATTTTCAACGGGAGGTTGGATTGGAACAATGTTAAGTGTTCAATCTGTGTGCGTCATAAGTTATGAGTTTGCGTTTGGGATTTAACTATTTAAAATAGTTATAAACGTGCAGTGTACTGAATAATTAAACAACAAAAAAAAAATCTAGAACAAAACCCACAAACATTTATGTGATACAATAGACTTTTATCTACTTTTTCTGGGAGTAGTTGTTTTTCCGCCCTGTTATTATCACGCTTTTTACTCCACCACACTCCGATCCGATGTATTGTTTCGTTTTTGGGTATAGTGGAGGAAAAGATAGGAGCACCAACGAGGTAGCTTATTTTTTTTTTCATCTTCACTACTGGGGTTACAGTCGAATCAAAAGAATATGAACTTCTCCCATTCTTTTTTGTTTCTATGTTGTTATGAGCGTGCTCCGATGCCCGATTTTGGGTCTTAGGTGTGGATTAGATCATGATAAAAAAGGTACGGTGATCGTATAATTTCAAACGAGAAATAATTATGTATCCATTTTTTCAAAATGCAAATAATCCATCACAGATTGCTTGTAAGTTATTATCACTAGATATTTTTCTTTCTTTTTTTCGCCTCACTAGCTAAGGCACAGTCCACCAACATATCAATTGATAATGGCTGACATGTGATAGGTGATGGGATTTGACGCTAGCCAGCACTCAATTATGTATATTTTTTCTAGTTGAATAGGGTTGCTGCCTAACAGGCAATGACTGGCAAGTGTAGGAATATGAATCTTTGCTTGCATTTGGGGTTCTTTGAACTATGGTTACAAGATTTACAAAATCAAGAGATGTTGACTTCTATCTCTTGCCTGGACATTGACATGTTGATTATTTTCTTGGCAAAGTAGGAAAATATTGCCAATGAAGAGGCGAAAGTAAACGATTTAATCCGCACCGTTAACGTATTGATGCAGGGTTAGTTTACGAAAAAATTTAAATTAAGAGATCTTGCATATGATTCTTAAGGATGAGAGTTTAACTGATACCTATTGTTAACGGGTGATTATAAATATCTAAGATTTACCATCTAAGAATGGATCTAATGTGAACTTAATTAGCAGAGTTCACTAGCCATAAAAAATTACGAGACTTTGTAGTAGTGGCCTACACACAGCCAGGCTTGCTACTTGTCCAGTTAGATCACCATTGTACTGTTTTAACGAACTAGCTACCCAAACTAAGTGTACATTTCTACGGGCTTGCTTAGTTGAATAATCGAAAGATATGCATAATGTTTAGGTTGGAAACAAAAACACTTACTAGAGAGAGAGAAAACTGCATAAGAAAATAAATTGAAATCAGGTGTATTTTAATATTAAGGGTTTTTCACACTTTGTATTTAAAAGATTTCTCGATTATCATTTTGTATCTTGAAAGATTATTTTTCTCACATTGTACCCTGAATGTTTTAAATTAGTTTTAATGTGGCCCTCAGACTAACATACATTTCAAATTTTATTAAAAATTAATGCACATGTCACTCACGTTTGTTGTTCTTGGGTAGAAATATAAACTAATCATTCATATCCTTGGATGGTATGTGTATCAATTTTTAACGGAATCAGAAACAGATGTTAATTTGAAGGACACATTTGAACCAATTTATGACATCAATGAGTAATGTGAGAAAAATAATTTTTCGAGGTATAGAAATATCTTTCGAGATGCAAAGTGCGAAAAGCTCCAATATTAAATGTTAAATTACTCATCGTGTATGAGTACAAGACCTATTTGAATTCAGTGGGTGACACCTAGATTTAAGATATTTGATGCAATAGTGAAGGTAGATCCAAGTTTTCATTAGGACTTGGTTGTTGGTTGCTATACTAGTCTATTTAGATCTGGTCTCGAGAAGTGTTTCAGGTGCGATCAGAGGATTTTATGATCTCATTGGTGAGGGTGTTACGTGGTGGTCACCGGACATTCTTCTTTACCCCACCTTTTTTTTATGCTGATAAAAAAAAAAAAAAAAAAGAATGTAGATCCAAGACCATAACTAAATTTACCAAAAATGAAAAGGAAAAGCAAGAGGAACAAAGAGAAGTAGAAACCAATAGCTGAAAGTTGCATGTGGGAAAAGTTAGGACAAAATGACTCTTCTTTGCATAAACATTATAAGAATGAATATAATAATATAATATTGGTGAAATATAATATTGTTTTCGTATTATAAGGTGAAATAGTTTGGAGAGAAGTAATGCTTAAAGTACGTAGGAAGCTAACCATCCCTTTAGCTAAAGAAATGGACGTCTAACTAAGATTTACTATTGTGTTGACAACATTTTGCATCCAAACACAAAATAAAGAATTTAAGATTAATAGTACTTTTGAACCTTAAAAAATATATATTTTATTAATTTGATTTTTAAAATATTTAATTTATGTTTAAATAATTCTTACACAGACGGACCATTAAACTTTTGATAGAATAATTACGTGTTAAACACATAATACCGTTTGAAAAAAATGACATGTGACCACTTTTATAAAACAAGTTGATGAATTGTTTGATTATGGACTAAAGTGACACGAATTAAAATTTTAAGGACTAAATTAAAAAAATTAATGCTTTAGAGATTAAAAGTACTATTAACCTAAGAATTTAATATGATGTAGATGCTGCCATAAGCAAAGCAAACCATATCTAAAGAAGCTAAAGAAATAGTATTTAATTAACAAGTTAATGTTTTAGGCATTTCCTATATATCGTATACACTGTAGACTTCTTTATCCTAACAATTTTGATTCAAATCCGATTCAAAATCATTTTGCAAATAGACCAATCTAGACTATGATTTTAGACTGATTAGGTATTGACGATATCACATATCAATAGTCACGTAATATTATTATTACATTGAATATTTACTCGATTAGTTGACCAACCTCCGGCTATAAAATAGTTTGGCGGAGTCACCAGGAGTAGCAAGCAGATGTGTCGCCCCTGGGTAGCGACAACGATAAAGTCACCACCCAAATTAAAGCCTTTGCAGTCCATAAATGTCGCTTTGGAGAATTGAAGAATCGAATGGAGATTGTTGAGTGAAAGGGAAAAAGAGTTCAAATGGCTGTCTATGTTTCCAAGGAGGTCAACCAAGCAGATAATGAGCGCACCAAGGGCGGCGTTGCATTGTGCTTGGTGAAGGACTTGAAGGTGATATCCAGGAGGATTTGCTTCGGAATGTTTGCAAGCAAACATGGACGGAATTAGAATTTTATCCCGAGAGGTTGAATAGTTGTATAGTTAGAAATTTTTATTCAAAGAAGTCATTCAATGACCAATTATCAAAAATTTTGTTGTATAGAACTTATGAAAATAACTTTCACAAATTATAATATTATTTAATTTTCATAAAATCACAAAAATTAATTGAAAATTTTCAAATCAATTACATGCAAGATGATTATTGTTTCATCGATAAAATTAGAAAAAAAAATAGTTTAATTTCATTAAATAATCACTTGGTACAACTAAATTTTGTAACACCAATACGACATGTGAAAATCAAAACAAAATGAGATAAAGTTTGTGCATATCTCTTAAATACATATTGTATATAACATTTGATCCTACATATCGGGTTTGGAGAAATAATACTTTGTCCTCTTATGTAGTACCTGACTGAATTTTATCCCTTTGATTATTAAATTGAAGTCCCTGCACCATTAGCTATTTAAATTGCTGACTTTTTCGCACAAATTGTTAAATTTTAATTTTGCTCAAATTTTAGAGCTATAAAGTGTAATTCTAGAAAGTTAAGGGGGGGCCTCAAGTTTCAAAAATTGTGTTTATACCCTTGGAATAATGCTAGCCACCTCATTAAATTTTATTTTTATAGGACTCAAGTTTCCAAAATTATAACTACTCATGTTTTTAAAGTATGATAAATTATAGTTTCTCTCTAATTATTATGCCATAAAATGGACTGAAATTATTATTCGTTTCGTAAATTAATTTGACAGTGTTCTACAATTAATTCATTCAAGAATTTTGAATTGAAAATTTATTTTTATTGAAAATAGATAATAATATTATGTATCATGTAAGAATAACTCTCCTACGTATGAGAGTTAACCAAAATGTTACAAAACAAGATCATTAATCCCATATCAATATATATAATAAAGTAACTTACAATTCAAATATCAAAAGATAAACAAAATGACTTTTGTTACTCGCGATTGATATCGCTTTAAATTTTACTATAAAGTTAATCTAACGGCTAATATTAACACCCTAAATTTAATAAGAAAAATAGGCTCCTAAGAGTGTGTTTGGAGTGATTTTTTATTAGTAATTTTAGAAATTATTTCTTATAAGTATTTTTAAAAAAATAATAGTGTTTGAAGTCGCCCCACTACTACCTCTAACACCCCACCCCCACTGTCGCTGCCACCACCACCATCGTCGCCACCACCATTGTCGTCGCCCCTCGCCACCATCACGATCATTGTCATCCACCACAACTATCATCGTCTCCTACCATCACCATTGTCGTCCACCACCTGTCACCCCACTACAAATCGGTACTTAAATTCTTTTTATTTTTTCTTTTTGTTTGTGATTTGATTTTAGATGTGAATATAAATATGTATATTATTTATTATTTTTTATTTTTTATTATACTGTGTCTTCAACCACAACCAATAACTAGTAATTGTATGTGTTGTGTTGTGTTGTGTGACGCTAATGCTCAAATGAAGGACACGTGAATGAACAAGGTTCTGCATGTGTGAACACGTGATTGCACAAGCTCATGCATGGAGACATGGACATAATTCTATGGTGTATCGTTGGTATTACTACTTGCTCCATATGCCAAACATGACGATCCCAATCAACTAAGGAATGGATAGTGAAAGCCAAGGGGCGGCTCAAGTTATATTGAGTCCCTAAAATGAATGTCTTTTTATTTTTAATATTTTTTAAAAAAAATAATTTATTTTTAATTTTCTATGTGAGGGGGAATGTGTTAATATTGTCGAGAAAGAGATTTAAATTTAAATTTTTGTTTTTTTACCACATAGAGGAAGAGCAAGTATTTAATTTCAACTTCTGTTTTTTATTTTTTATTTTTTTAATTTTGAAGTTATTAATGTTATGGATTGGATTATAAGCACAAATTATTGCACTAAAAATTTTGATTAGATTTAATTTTTTGGGGTTTTTTTATAAGACTTAAAATTTAATGGATTTAATTTTTTTTAATGGATTAATGATGTATCTAAAATTATGAAACATTTTTAAAAATTTAGAGCCTAAAACTTATTATTATTATTTTTTTTCATACCGTTGGGCCGGCCTGTGAAAGTCAGAGAATACGATAGCTTCGTATTGTATATAGACCGGCAGGTAATAGTGCGATGTTAGCATTTAAGGCTTTAAAACATCCACTCACCAGGTCGGCCAAGAATACTTTAAGGCCGATGTAAAAATTTTAGATGGGTCTTAAATTATTTTTAAATGAATAATTCAGTTATTTTTGTTTTTAATTTCAAATATTTAAATTTATATTTTTTAGTAGGTTGTAAGACAAACACACTATTATGTGAATTAATGATTATATTAGGATCAAAATTATTTATAAAATTATAATTTAAAAAATTAAACTAAATTAATATGACAGAGTTATTGAGAATGCAAATAAAATGAATAAGTAGAATCTTGTAATTTTTTGTACAAAAACATAGTGCGATCTTTTTTTTTCTTTTTGAATGTAAATATATTTATGATTTAAAGAAAAATAATTTTAAAATTTTTGATTGTTTGATGTAACATCCTAAAATTTTTTATATGCTTACTTTTAAAAATTTAGTTATATGATTTTAAGAGACTTGTCTAGGTGATTGGGGTCTTAGTCGACCACCCCAATTGCCTAGGGGTGGAGTTCGCCCCGTCTCCTCACGTGCGGCAAGATTTGAAGTTATGCTTGTATAAATATTTTAATCATTCAGGTGAGAGCGAGATTGAATTGCAGAATCTCTTTTTCTATGATATATTAGCTTATCTAAAAACTTATGTTACGTTCGTTATCCATTTGAACTTGTTGGTATGTTTCTGTCCCTTTTGACTAGATATGTTAGCTTGGGTGGGAGCTCTAGTCACACATAAGGGATAGTGTGAACAAAGTTGCTACCTCTTATCGAAAGATTAAGGTAATCTTGATTTTGAGTGAGATGTCCTAACAAAGGTGATACCAAAGTAGTAGAATACAGTGATGATCAGTTTGGAAATGTCACAAGATTATATGCAAATCCCACTGCTAAAAACATGGTGTAAATCCCCATCTGTAAAGATTTGCTGCTGCTATCCTGCTGTACTTTGCTCCCATTTGATCCAAGATCTTCCATTATTTGTGGAAGTAAGTCCTTGTCTTTGGCTTTTTCTCTTATCAGGATAATAAATTGTTGGACAAGTGGTATTTTATGTGATTTTTTTATTCAATCAATTTCTCTTCGTTTTCATTGTTAACTATTCTCACTCAGATCAAGAGTGGAAACTCACTTTATTGGGATCCAGTTGTCCACTGCTACATCATTAAACCCCACATTCTAAGCTCCTGCAGTCAACCCTAAATCCCTGATTCAAAGAAGAATCCAGATTTTTTTTGGTAACCCGACTGTGGTAAATCACAACAGTATGTTATCTGGGTCACTCACAGGACTACTGTTGAACGTTGTACAAAATCGTCTCTTAATACAAGAGGGTAAATTTATAAACAGTGAACCCAAAAAAGTGAGCGCTTCATGAAATATTTGAACCTCTGACCTACACTTGTCAAGACATTTATCAAGTGATTGAACTACTACTAGGCTAATCCCTTGGGGTTAAGAATCCAGTTTTGTCTTTATATACCAATCACAGATAGCTAACAAAAAAGAATCCCAAAATTAATAATGGTGGTGCTTCATGTAATTTTTTATTTTTATTTTTGTAAATATTTTTTTTGGAACACACTTTAAGTTTAATAACTCATATCAGAAACGCGGTTATGCATTTCAAGATATGAGCAAACTATTACTTATTTGGTCTTTTTTTAATTTCATCCCTTTTTGGGTAAAAATTATTTTATTGATCCAAAATTTGTATACACAATACAGTTAAACATGCCCAATGACTTCTCAAAGTATACCCACAAAAGGAATACTTCAGAGAACAAGTGGACTGGGGACATGTCCAATGACTTTGTCGTTGCAACACGAGGATTTCTCCAGGGGTTACCTATTTTAATATTACTCTTTTTCAAGCACGCTTAATTTCGGAGTTTTGATAAAATCGGATTCATTAGTGCTGCTCAAAGTAAAGCTCTAGCATTGCATTTTCCAGCAATATAGAATTGTCGGTACATGGTCTATCAGGGGCCAGTATTGGAAAAAAATTTGTGACAACTTGCAAATTTGTGGCACTGCTTATTGGCCGGCTGTTGTAGTTTGGGTGAGGGGATAACACTAACCTATATAGTTGAAAAGCATGACAAGATGGATCAACACAAAGATGAAAAAAGTTGACTGTTTTTTGTGATTCTAGTGCAGTGCTACTCTATTGGTATCTACAACCATTATTCTTCCCATAACAGTATATTTTTTGGCACCTTGTCCTTAATAGCCTAATCTAACTACAAAAACTATAGAAAATGTTCTTGTAATATGGACCATATATGTAGTTCATCACAAGTCACAGAGAGAGAGAGAGCTTTCTGGTCATCGTTTCATGCAGCTTATTTGGGCAACATATGGGGACCATTGTAGAGAACACAGGGTTGACCGCAAAGTACGCAAAAAATATCACTACTGCCTTTCAGAAGATTGTTGCTGGCTATGAAGGAGACAATGCCTTTGAGCTTAAATCTCTGATGGAGCATTTTAAAAATTTTCATGCTAACTTTCCAAAGAGGAGAAAAGACAGGAAGCAGGAGTCCAGAAAATATGGGGAGCACATTTATGAAGGAGTTGAGAAATAAAACATTAGGCTAACATGTTCTAAAAATGAGCCAGTTGCTTCGTATGGGGATTAGGGATGACTAAATCTTCCTATGAAAACAGTAAGAAGTGTGTGGATCACCTGACTTTATGTGGAAAAAACTGCTTACTTGTCGAGATGGTGGTGGGCATACAATAAAAATATACTAAACTCAAATCATCTCTATGATACTTTCACCGAACTTTACTGAAAGAGAGATCCCACTTGAATCGAGGTAGGTAATCTATCATGGAGTGAAATTGAGCGAAATATAGTGGAGAGCATTTCAACCGCCAAAATATATGTGATATACTCCACAAGAGTATTTCTTAAGAGATGCAAAACCAAGGAAGAATGGGGCAAGTTTATTGAACTTATCCATTCCGTCAAGAGGGAGAGAGACTGTGTGTGTGTGTGTGTGTGTGTGTGTGTGTGAGAGAGAGAGAGAGAGAGAGAGTTGAAAGATGGAAATTTGGTTGGGGGGAATGGTTCCCCAAACATGCATTAGAAAAGGAAGGTGCATGGTGCATTATGTCCCCTGTTATTCATCCCCAAGAGAAACGAGGGGGAAGCATAATTGGGCCCTCTCCTTAATGCATGTTTGGAAAAAAGAGGTGAGTATGCATGCATGAGAGTCAAGGCCCCTTTCTTTCCTACAAACAATAATATCTTTGATAAGCTCTCTCGTTCCTTCTATACCTTTCCCTGCATTGACCATAGTCCACCTTTGTCAAGCTTTTGATCATGGAAAAAAATAAGTAATTATAACCGAATATGAAAATCTAATTTAAAATTTTAGTACATTGTTGTCATTTGATTAGCAATGAGTCTCCGCATTGAGCACCCATCTGGCTCGAAAGACGGGAATTTATGAGGTCCATGGCCATTACAATTTTGATTAATTGCAATTTTGATGATTACTATTCAATTTGTTTACTTAAAAGAACCTCAGGATTCTAACATCAGGAAATTGTCAAAGTACATATGCATGATTTATCGGTATTTCACATAATCAATTTAAAAATACGGAAAGAGCTGAGAACTTATATACAATATCGATTTAGAAAAATTGACAAATTATATATACAATTGATTCCAGTAGCTCAGACAAGAAGAACTCAGAATTTACTAAATTGAAATCCTAAATTCAAGTTTCACGAAAGGCAGCTTAATAATTTTTAATGTGTGTGGACTGTGGATGATGCTGTTTATGTCATAACCTTTAATCCCTTGAATGTAAGTTGGTGGTTTAACATGCTATTAGAACACAAAACCCGAAATTTGAATCTCATCGTCATGCTGATAATTATGACAATTTGAACGTGTTTAATTCAAAATTTAGTCCTCAAATAAATATCGTATTTGAGTATATAACTATCTGTATTACACTCTTTCTAATAATTTAAACATTTAAATGAGTTAGTAATTTAATAGTTAGCGAAAGCATTCAGTGGGACACAGGACATGTAGATGGGCCAGCTCGAGGCCATCTAGAAGAGAGTAGATTCATGAATGGTCAGGCTGGTGATCTACATGGAAAAGGCTTTCAACAAATAGCCCATATGATCCTTAAGCCCACCTTTTCTTGGGCCTTGTGTTAACTTTTCTGGAAGTTCGATCCATATTTCCATGGGCTGCAAATTCTTTTGTCATTTTTTCAGATGCTTCATGTTTATCCAAGTGCTTCTCCAATAACAGGCCCAAAATGTGAGGAGTTTGAGCTCGAATCGATTTTGTCTTGTTTAGGCCTTTTCAAAGTTTGAAAGAAAGCCAAAGCAACCCAACCCGCACAGATAGGGCAATAGTATGAGGTTAATTTAGAGCAAACGGTGAACTCCGTCGTACTAGCTTTGACTCTCATTGTTAATTCTCGAGTTTAACTATAGTTAACGGATGATTGCAAGCGCTAGGGGTTTACTTTGCAGGAGTAAGTTCAATGTGGTCCTACTATGTAAAAATAAATGAACTATATTTGATCAAATTTCGAAACTTATTTCTTAAACAAGTCGTATCCAAGTAATGTATAACTGTTGCTCGAGTAAACTCTACTCAACCCAAGTAAGTTCTTGTCCAAATGATTTAACTTTATTATCAAATAGACTATACCTGAGAAATGAATCATTTTAAATTATGCTCAAAATAGCTTGAGATCGTGTACATTTCATTTTCAATCTCTTCTCTAATATATTTTTGAAAAAAAATTAAATTTAGAGGGTTGACTTTGCGGTTATCACATTTTGAGAGATTTTAATTGACTAATCAATTATACAATTATGAGTTTTGTGTTTGAAAATTTTTAACAGAAATTAGATCTCAAGTTCAATTGGAATGCTCACAAATTTCTGTAGAATCGAGCTTGAGCACAACTTAGCAATCAAGCTCAATCATTTACAACTGAGCCAAATATGAGCATGTTAAAATTTGGCTCGATTAACATAGCTAGTGGGGAATTTTTACAAATTCGGCAAGTATATGAATAGGTATTAGTGGATCTTCTTTCACAGTTATACACGTGAGATCGCTAGACCGAACCTAGAGGGAGGGGTGAATAGATTAATTCAATTTTAAGGCTCAAATAATTACCAATTTTAACCTAATCTACCATAATAATCAAACTCAAAGATTGATTCGTCAATTATCCCTTAGAACCCATTTTCAACTCTAAAACAAGTTAACAAGAAAATGAATTGATGAATGCATATGCAATCAACAACCCAACAACCAATTCAATTCTCCTTCCATCCCACCAAAACAACAATTCACAAAACCCTTTTTAGTGAATAGAAGGATGGACAATCAATTATTCAAACACATGCCGAGTGTGTGTACAATTGTTAGTGTGTATACAAAAATTAAAGCAATAAAGGACACAAACAATTTGTTTATCCAGAAACCCTAACTCAAAGTTGATTTACAAATAATCGAATTTTATACATCAACCAATTTGATGGTTAGATGCTCATTTCTTTTAGTAAATCTCTCCTCCGAATTCCATCCACTAGAGTTATGAATAGCTTTACTTGAACACCTCTACTGTAATGGATCGTTTAGGCTCTTCAAGTGATATTCTATGCCAAGATCCTTGGGATACACACTCCTTTAATGGATTTTATAAACTCTAAACAAGAACTTCTTCTCTAAGATGTGAGATTGAATTGAATATTCAAGATGAATGGCCTTTGATTTCAGGGATCTAGGGTTGTTCCATGATCTCTTTAAGAGGCAAAAAATCAGTTCACAAAAGAGATACCCTAACCCTAGAAGGTTTTTCCTATACATAGGTTCAAAATTAAGTTAATCATGGGGTCCAAGTAAACCAGAGTTCGCGAACGACCGCTTAAATAATGGGAGAGCGGTAAGAAGGCGATTGTCACTTGAATGAAAAAAGGAATCAACCCAGATCAGTGGAACAGAGATCACTAGAGCAGTTTGCAAACCACTCGAGCATCTTTAGAACAGCTAGGGGGAGGTCTCCACTGCCCAACTCATCAGCCTTATATAATTTTATCTCTAAGTATTCAGAGACTGCTCAAACAAAAAGCAAGCGAGCAAAGAGGGTCTCTTTTGGTTTTAAAAGCCAAAAACCAAACAAAAACCCTAGGAGTCGTTGATGGATTTTTTTCAATTCTATTTTTATAATCCTAATTATCCTAAATCTAAAATTAAACCAATTGTTCTTAGATCTCTAGGTCATTAATTTTTGTCCTAAACTTGAAGGTATATCGACTAACTCTTAATAAGGTTTTGTAGTTTGATACTTTTCATGATTTTTTTCAATTCTCTTAAACCACTATGACCATAAAATTAGGTATTTTCACCAAATTAGCTAATTACAAATATTTTTCTGAAAAAACTTTGGCCCTTGTGAGTATATCCATCTATCCAACAAAATTAATCAACCCTTCATGCATTATCTAAACTAAAAATATGCAACCCTTAGGGGTAATTTAGTGGTCAAATATGTCATCTTGTAAGTAAGAAACTTTAGGTTCGACACTTTTTAGCACGCCTTAAAGACAAGTCACCCTTGTTCATTAGGGACCTATCCTTAAACTAGTTCGAGTTACGGTGACCAACTCAGAGCTCGATAGAATAATTAGCGTAAACTTAAATACCCTATAACAAAAAAAAATTAACTAAAAATATTCGTAGTTCAACACAACTCTATCAAGGTGAGAACAAAAAAGAAAAACCCCTTAAAGTCGAGATTTGAGAGTCATGGGAATATGTAACCAAGAAAAATATCTAAAAATATCCCTAGTTCAACACAACTTTATCAAGGCGAGAATAAAGAAAGAAAAACCCCTTTAAAGTCAAGATCTGAGAGTCATGGGAATGGAGAAACCGCGTCACAAAGTATTTCACGTTGAGATTTCAAGCGATTATATACTGTTACCGGTTGACAAGGACAAAACACGAACCCAATAGTGCCGGCCCAACCTTTGGGCCATTGCCTAGGCCCCAAATTAGAAGAAAATTTTGGGGTCCCAAAATAAAATAAACAATGATATATAATTAAAATTTTAGAACTTTAAACAAAATTTACTATTTATCTAATGTACTTGGTTCTCAAATTAAGTGTAACTCATTTTATTATAAAATTTTTAGAACCTCTTTCAAAAAAAATTAGAGTCCTAAAGTTCAATTTATTTTTTTTTCTCACCCAATACTTATATTATATATATTATCACTCCACGTTCTTATTATTAAAGCAATTCTTTATCGTATAATAGGTACAAATAATAATTTTACATTTGTATAAGTTAAATTTGAGGTCATGTTTTAATAACTTTGTTTACAATGCACAATATGACTATAAAATAGAGTGAACATAAATAGTGCACTAACTATCTCAAATTAATTAACCATAGTTGTCTTACTAAATTTTTTTATTTAAAAATAGTTCTTTTTCTCTATGATATTTAACAAATAGGGGTAATCATGTATGCAGGAAAGGTCCAATGTAAGTGAGAATGGATTTTAAGAGAAAAAATTTAATTTGATGGCCGTCGGATGAGTCTATTTGAGACCATCGGATAAGATTATTGAAGTCTGACATATTTTATATTATAGATGTTTCATTTATTTTAAGACTACTCAACTTGTGTAAATTCCTATTTTTATATACATTTAGAAAATTAAATTATTTTATTAGCCAAACTAATTTTCAATTATATTTCTCTTTTATCTTAAATAAATAGTATGTATCATTGTATTTGATATTCGTATTTGACTTCGATTAACACACGATGTACACTCCTTTAATTATAGGTGTGTCCAATCAGATAATAGTCTGTTCCACATAGTGCAAGGAAGCTCGCTGAACTTTCATACGAGGGTCCGTCATACGAAATAAAAACTTAAAATTTGAACTAGTATGTTATATCTCAACAGGTAAAACAAATAATTTGTAAGTAAAACATATTTTAATAAGTATTTAATATTACTATTATTATTGAATAAATATTTATAAGGTCTCGTACAACATTTTTCGCCTAGGCCCTTAAATTAGGTTGGACTGCGCTTGGAACCCAACACATACAAACTCGAAAATTACAAAAATAGATTGACGCAAATAATCCATTCAACTAAAATTATAAGAAATCAGATGAATTTGATTTACGTTTTTATTTTTTAGTCTATAATTGTATGAATCATTATAGAATTAAATTGTGATGGTGTTCGAAATCAACTGGACCAGACTATAGAACAGTTTGGGATGTAGCCCAAAGAATGTGTGTATGTGTGTATATGAGAGAATGTATGATAAGTGTAAAATGCAAGATGAATACAACTATGTGAGTGGTTCACCCTAACCTAAGGACTAATGCTACGTCTATTGTAAGAGAGACTCTTACAAGATATTTGGTTGAAAGCCTTTTACAGGATATTGCCTAGGCTAGTGCTGGATAGTTTTTCTCTATTGGCCTCCCTTTATACTGTGGTATCGTTAGCTATTTAAACATTTGGTAGTTAGGGTTTTTGTGTTGATCCCTTTTGTTGATTCTATAATTCTCTCTGTGTTTGTCGTGTTCCTTGATTTGTGGTTCCTAATGCTTTCCTACACTCACTAGTCGTCGGCTCTAGTACGTGATTCATCTCTACTACCGGTGAGTTTTCGTTCATCATAGTTGTAAAGTAATTTTGTCTTGTCCCCTGTTTACGTGTCATGTTGCAGTCTTTTACAAATTAGCCTAGTGTCGTGCTCTAATTTCTCAAACTGGTACTTATACCGAGTTCATTAGCATCAAGTCTCTTCGGAACTGGGTCACGGTCCAATTCAAGTCCAATGAATACTATCTGGATGAGAGGTTTGGACTGCCTTCTGTGAGCCCATAAAATTCTAGACTTTAGAAGAGACTCAAATTTAAACTCATCATTATCAAATTGTATCGAGTTTGATTCTGATAGAACTTGGCTCCAAAAGATTTTGAACCGATGAGCGATCTGTAAATTAAATCGGGTTAACCATCATGTTGATCATTGATCTTTAACTGTGATTAGACAATGACAAGATGGTCTGTTTTGGCAACAAGTTGGTGGGTTCTTAATGCAATGAATCACCTGGACCAAAAATGAAAGCCTCCAACGACTGCTTGGATACATTAATGTAATTATTCAAAAACAATGAGCTAAACTTTCCAACAAAAAAAACAAACAAGTCAGTTACATTGCTTGCTGAACAAATCGGTCAAATGTCAAGCCAGTTGAAGAATGGGAATAACATGGCAAGTGAAACATTGGTAAAATCTATGAAACATAAATATTTTGTTAAGGTCGACATATTCATATAGAATATCATATTATGTATCATATTTATCGGATATTCGAATATATGTATCAGATACAAACTAAACATATCTAATAATAAATAAAATATATAGATACTTTGTGAATACTTCTATATGGAGATAATTGTGTAGAATTTTTAGTTTTAATTTGTATCATCTCTTTTTAATTTCACATACAATATAATACATTAACAAAAATTAATATAACTTGGAAGAGACATGTGTGTTTTTCAAGTATTATCTATTATCACATTTCAAAAGAGTTTAAATGAGTTGATTACTCTATAATCTTAGCAACAAATACTTCTAATCAAATAAAGTAATTAAATGTTGGTTCTTATTTATTTAATTAATCACGTTCACTTTTGTAGATATACCATAGTGAGACGATAGATAATTTTTTTTAAATAAAAAATTGTTAATGTTATTTATTATTGTTAAAAATTTACTAAAAGTAATAGTTATCACGTCATTACATAATATTAAAAATATAAAATATATCTATTTATAAACGTATCTAGGCTGTACTTATATCCTATATTTTGGGTTTGTCGTATCTCTGTTTTCATAGTGTATCATACTTATATCTCCTATCTGTATCTGTATTAACTAAGACAAAATTAATCAACCCTTCATGAATCATATAACCCAAAAATATCTATTCTTCGACACAAACTTTATCAAGGCAAATTCAAAGAAAGGAAAACCCCCTAAAGCCGAGATCTGAGTCATGGAAATAGGAGAACCGTGTCACAAAAATACTTCACGTTGAGATTTCAAGTGATTATATATTTTTATTATTTTTAAAGAACAAAACATGAACCCGATACATACAAACTTAAAAATTGCACAACTAATTGACGCAAACTATCCATTTAACCTTAATGAGAAGCAAAAATCGGATGAATTTGTTTTATTTTTTCATATTTTAGTCTATTTTTGTATGAATCATTTTAGAATTAGATTGTATATAGTTTCATTTTGATAGAACTTGGATCAAAAAGAATTTGAATTGATTGATAATCTGTAAATTAAATCGGGTTCACCAACATCATGTGGATCCTTCTTTAACTGCTATTAGACAATGGCAATATAGTCAGCTTATGCCATACTTCAAATGAATCATATTTCCCTTTAGTAGACAAATTAATTTCTGTTGTTCCATGAATCTATCATATGTTTGGTATCCACATTCAATCCCCCATCATATTCGGATCTAAGTTCCTACCCCACGCGTGATTCATTGAATCGCCTTGACAAATTTGCAGCAGTGAATCAAACATGGTTCTTTGAATTGGCAGAGAGAGAGAGAACCATTCACTTTGTTATCTTATAGCTAAAACCGTGGTTCTATAATCATACGATTGGTCAAGTAGTAACAAAGATGATCTGTAAATTCAAATGTCAAAGAATTTAAATTTTAATAATCCCTTAATATCTCCCTTGAAAATACCCTAATCCTGAAGATGTCTACTTTTGACCTGACTAAAGAGAAAATTTGTCGAGCTTGAACTGACCAAACTCTTTGTACTATTAGAAGAAAAAAAAAATCATGGTTCTTTACAAATGCATCTTGATCTCACATATGAAACTAGAAAACATATATAAGCAGTAGAAATATCTAATCTTATCTGTAAATTTGGGTAATCAAATCAAATACCCAATGCAAGTTTCAAATTTGGGTAACTTTGTGATTTTCAACATGATCAAGCATGTTAATTTCAAAATATAATGAAAATAAAATCTAAAAAAAAATTGTCAACCAATATTATTTCCAAATTAAACAAGAACCCGCCTCCTATGCATTGAACAGCTAATTATCAAATCATCAACTTGACCTCAGTTCCTATCAAACCAAGAAGTGTTGATTTCTTGTTGCAGAGCGTGTTCAAGCCAAGCCTCAGACTCCTGCATCAACTCAGGACTCAATTTGAACATCAATACACAAAACTCCATTTGATCGAGAGCCCCATCACCATTAATATCACCTTCTCTCACCATACTCAAAAGCTCATCGTCTCTCAGATCTTGCAATCCCAGAAGAGCAGAATTCTTCTTCAAGCTCTCGAAAGTGATGACCCCCTTGTCTCTGTCCATCAACAGCCGAAACCCATTACATAGCTCTCTTATCAGACCCTCCCCACCCAGACTACTGGCCATCATGGGCAACATATCTTGAAAATCATCACTACCCTTTGGGCCTGACATTGTTAAAAGAGTGTTTTTAGAGAGAGAAAGTGGTGTAGAGAGAGAGAGACACCGAAAGGTGGGGATGGATTGGAGGGGACAGGACGGTTTAATAGAAGGTGGGACTGGGAAAGATGGGAATGGATCGGAGGAAGGAGAGGGGGGAGGGGGGTTCAGGGTTGATGTGAGTGTCAGGAATGGTCCATTGGATGACAACCAATGTACAGACAGCTATTGCTGGTCGGCTTTGATTCTTCTTCCAAGACTGCAATTGCCTCACCCTTTCCCAGAAGAAACCTTTCACTCCGTCAAAGTTAAGGGGTTAGATTTGGTATAGATATTGGACGTAAAAGTGACATTACGGGGATCGATGATGTTGTGTCAACCACCAATAATAAAATGTTAAGTGAATTTAGTGAACTTCCTTTTGCAAAAAAAAAAAAAAAATGAATAATGTTATATATTCTAAATTTATATCTCAAATATGCATTTCAAATCAATGAAAATCATTGAATGAGAGAGTCCCATTAATTTTTTTCATTGAAACCCACTCATGTAATTTGAAATACACATTTGAGATAAACATTTCGGATGTAAAGCATTACTCAAAAAATATGACTCCGGTGTTTACTGAGTATCAATAACTATCTTTGTTACGTGAAAATAATGAAGTTCTTCAATTATATTTATTATTTTATAATTAATTAATGATATTATATAATAACGATACCTCCTGATATTTACTCAGTGAGAACACGCATAACGTGTTCAAAATTTGGTTACATCATTATCCTCATGTCATT
>CM042197.1:8589227-8602611 GCA_023539305.1 Ilex asprella
AATTTTAATTAGATCGAATCGAATTTTAATTGATCTGAATTTTAATAAGTAAAAAAATTTATAAAATAGAGGGAATCTTATTGAAGATATGTCTATCTAGAGGAAGTGTGAATGAATTTTTGTATAAAATTTATATCCTAAGCAATTTAGTAAAAATGTATTATAATTAACATATTTAATCTGATATAAGGTGTTATTGAAAATTTAAAAAATAGAAAAAATATTCTGAAAGATGTGAAAAAATATTCTATGTTTCTTTTGACTTCCTCTAGAATCCACTCAAGCCAGACCATGTTCACTCACACGCACAAATACACACACACCAAATTCCTTTTTTTTTTTTTTTGAGAAACAAGTAACATGTATGAAAGTACTATAATTCACCCTATTTCTTAGGTGGAGATAAATATTCAATTTTGGCATTATAATAAGGGAAATTTAGAAGTCGGTATAAAATTTTAGACTTAATTGAGCAAATCTGCATCAAGAAAACTTATTTGACCCAAAGTATATATATTTTTTTTGGAAAAAGGCTAAAATGTCATTACTCCATTACTCTCTCTCCCTCATTGATAATTTATTTTCTTTTCAAATATAAAAAGATTTAATTTAATTTTTTCATCTTTCCCTCTACTCTCTCTCTCTCTCACCTATTTCTCTCACTGTTACTCTATCTCCTTATTATTTCTCTATATCAACCTTACAACAACACAAATACACCAATCAGTTACATCAATTAATTACAATTGTCCTACAGTATACTAAATAGTTATTAATGTGTTCTAATAAATTAAATAGTTACACCAAAAAATTGCACAAAATTACAACATCAACCTAATTTATTATTCAATTGTTTACATAAACCAAAAAGAAACATTATTTAATATCATAACATAATTATACCAATTATATGCACCAAATTGCACTAATCATTACACAAAAGAGTTTACCATTACACCAAAATTAGTGTGTATAATTGGTATAACCACATTGTGATACTAAATTGTGTAACTATTTAGTTTATGTACACAACTGAATGACAAATTGGGTTGGTATCATAATTTTGTATAATTATTTAGTGTAACTATTTGGTTTATCAAAACACATGAATAATAGTTTGGTATATTATAGGACAATTGTAACTGAACGGTATACTTGATTGGTGCAATTGTATTGTTGTAAA
This sequence comes from Ilex asprella, assembly GCA_023539305.1. Lineage (NCBI taxonomy): Eukaryota > Viridiplantae > Streptophyta > Magnoliopsida > Aquifoliales > Aquifoliaceae > Ilex > Ilex asprella. The sequence continues at coordinate 8,590,411 of CM042197.1, forward strand.
AATTGATATAAAGAGATGATAAGGAGAGAGAATAACGGTGATAAAAAAAATAGAGGACGAGAGAGTGAGAGTGAGAGAGAAAATAGAGGAGACAAAGAGATGAAAAATTAAATAAAATCTTTATATATTTGAAAAGAAAATAATTTTCAGAGAGATAAAGAAAAAAATAGGGGGGAGATAAAGAATAACGGGGAGAGAGAGAGTGAGAGAGTAATGGAGAGAGACAGAGAGAGAGAGTTACGGTGTAAAAAATAGGGGGAAGGAAGAGAGTAAAGAATAAGAACTACGCATAATTTAAGGAATAATAAGTAAATAAAATAAATAAAAGGTCATTTGAATTTTATACTTAATTACAAAATATTTATTGAAATTGAACTTAATAGAATAAATAACTTATCGATATATTTCTTCTCAATTAAGTCTAAAAAATATGCTCACACCCAAAAAACCCTAATAACAATGCATATTGTTGGCTTCTGTTTAGGCTACTCAGGGAGGTTGTATCTTGGATCTTAGATCTCTATAACAAGTTAATTAAGCGTTGCGGAGTTAGGTAAAAATTTCCAAGTGTTTACATCCAAATAATAAAGGGTAAATTATATTCAAATCCTTTAAGATTTGTTACTTAATCAGATGAATCCTCTCAAGTGTGAATAATTACATTAACACCCCTTATGATTTGTGCACATGTTACACAAAAGGTCTTGTCGTTAGGGTCCCATTTGAAAGATCGTCTAATTTAATTTATTTTAGAATAATTTTGACATAAAATCTCCAATTTGATAGGGTTCTTTTGAATCCTAATTGGGGGAGTTGGTGGTTAAAACTAAGGTGTTATATTTGGTTAGGGGAAAGTCTTTTCATTCCCCATTATTGATTAAAGTTTTAAATGACCAGCAAACAAGGATTTCTTATTTTAAATTTCAGAATATGTGGCTTGAAGATGAAGGTTTTTTACCATTGGTGGCCTTTAAGTGGTGTGGTTTCTACTTAATGAATCCCATTGAAAATTTGTTTCTGAAATTGAAATATCTAAAGTGTCATATTAAGAAATGGAATGTGGATATGTTTGGTAACATTTTTGAGAAGATTAGAATTAAAGAAGTTGAATTATCTAATGCTGAGATGGGGGTGGAGCTTCTTGCATCTATAGAGAATCTAGAGAAGCTTGAGAAAGTTCAAAGTGAATTAGATAATATTCTTCGATTGGAGGAGATCTACTGGAGATAGAAGGCAAACTTGAGATGGGCAGTGGAGGGGGAAAGAAACACTAGATTTTACCATTCCTTGGCTAAAAGGAAATATGTGAGAAATAGAGTCTATAGAATCCAAAATGTTGCTGGTATTTGGGTTCAAGATGATGAAGAGATTGGTTTAGTTTCTGAAGATTTTTATTCTTCTTTGTATTGTTCTAAGTCTCATCATCTTGATGAGGCTCTTTTTGCTGTTATTCCTAAATTAGTTTCTGATTTGCAAAATGCTGATCTTTTAAAGTTGGCTTCCACGGATGAGGTTAGGCAGGTTGTTTTTACCATGTCTAAATATAGTTCCCCTGGGGTGGATGGTTTGTCTTGGGGTTTTTTTTTTAGGGACTTGGGGGATTATTGGGGAGGATATGTTAATGGCAGTTAATTTTTTCTTGCGAAGAGGGGAGATTCCAAGGTCGTTGAATGTAACTTTACTAGTTTTAATTCCTAAGAAGCTAAATCCTTGCTCCTTTGCTAATTTCAGGTCAATAAGTTTATGCAATTTCTCGTTTCAAAAATTTTACCAAAGTGTTAACAAATAGACTTGTTGTTTTGTTGCCTGATTTAATATCAATCGAACAACATGGTTTTGTTAAAGGAAGGAATAGTGGGGAATGTGTGGCTTTGGCTCAGAGATGATGGTTGGGGACCCGAATAGGAAAGTGGAAGCTGGGAATATGATGGTCAAGCTAGATATGATGAAGGCCTATGATAGGCTAGAATGAGATTTTTTGTTTTGGGTTTTGGATGGTTTTGGGTTTTCTCCGTTATTTGTGAAGATTGTGGCTAGTCGTTTGGAGAACCAAATTTGTTTCGATGTATGTGAATGGAGTCAGAAGAGGATTTTTTCGATCTTCAAGGGGGTGAAGACAAGGGGACCCTATTTCCCTTTGTCTTTTCATTCTGACCGAAGAAGTTATGAGCAAAGGGTTGAGTTATATTTTTCAACAGGGATTGGTGAGACTTTTCATATGAGAAGAGGTGCTAAGTTAGTGAGTCACCTCCTTTTGTTGATGACACTTTAATCTTTTTAAGAGGTGATAAACGCTCTTTGAAGAATCTCCTGAGTTTTTTGAAGTGTTATGAGGATTGTTCTGGTCAGAGAATTAGTCTACCAAAAAGTTCCATGTATTGTTCCAAATTTATTTCAGCAGAGAGAAGAAATGTCTTATCTGGATTGGTTGATATTCCAGTAAGATCCTGTCCTATTACCTATCTGGGTTTCCCAGTGATTCAAGGGAGATCGAGAGTTAGGTTTTTTGAAGGACTTCTGGCTCAGTTTAGGCAAAGGTTGGAGGGGTTGTATACTAAATTATTATCGAATTTTGGAAGAGTTTTAATGGTTCAATATGTGTTGTGCTCTGTTCCAATGCACTTGTTAGCCTGTATGAATTTTCCCAAACTGATAATTGGAAAGTTGAATTATTTGGTGGCAATTTTTTTTTTGTCTAATAAAGTGAATGTTAAAAGAAGACATCGGATAGCTTGGGATAAGATTACTTTGTCGAAGTCAAAAGAAGGATTGGGGTTACGAAGGTTTGAGGAGGTTCAGTATGCGTTTCGCAAGAAACAAGTAAGGGTTTTACTAAAGGGGGTTATCTTTGTGGGCTCAAGTTTTTGAGTCCAAGTTTTTTAGGGGGAGGGGATTGCTAAGAAACTTGGGGAAAAACCATTCTGCTTCCTTTGAACTTTTGAGACTTTACTTTGAACAGGTTATAAATTGCTCGAGGATGCTAGTTGATAATGGCTTGAATACTTATTTTTATACTGATAATTGGACTGAAAGAGGTGCATTATTGAGCAGAATGGATCATATGCCTTCTAGTTTCTCAAAGTTAGTTGAGTTGTTGGTGGATTCTAACTGACATTTGAATAGTGATGAGCTTGATTTGTCTAAAGAATTGAGGGATGAAGTATTGCTTCAGGTTTGAGTTTATATGAGTTGGAGGACAAATTGATATGGGAGTGGACGAACTCTAGTACCTTTTCAGTTAAGTCAGCATGGTGGCTAATTAGGAGACAGGGTATCCATAATGAGGATTTTGTGCTCATTTGGAAAACTAGAACTGCTTCTAGTGCCCAGTATTTGGGGTGGAAATTTTTGTGGAGGGCTCTTCCTTTGGATTCTAATGTTATGAGAATTGGAGTGTTGCTTGCTAGTAGGTGTTGTCTGTGTTTTGGAGATGTGAAGAATGTTGAGCATTTATTTGTAGACTATACATATGCTCGAAGGGTTTGGTTTGAAATTGTTGCTCTCTGTGGTTTTCAAACAGTGCATGGTGAAACTCCTTTTATGAGATTTAAAAGAATATGCAGGATTTAAAAAATTCAACTACATTTGTTTATGTAATCCATAGCCTAACAAAATGCAGTAGCGAGGAAAAAAACTCTTTTAAGTCATGGATTGGTTAGAAGCTTGCCTTTGATCCTTTATTGGCAATTGTGGAAGGAAATATGTAGGAGGGTAGCTGGTGAAGGAAAAATATTGTCTTATTCTATCTTTGTTAGAATTTGTAGCATTCTCCGATATGAAGGCAAATGTTTAAAGCCTAAGATTGTTGATGATTCTACTAGAAGAGCTTTTTTGGATTTTTTGCATGTTGATTTTTCTTGGAAGGTCTATTTAAAGGGAGTGTGGGTTAAATGGATTTGCCCCTACTGTGGGATGGTTAAAACTTAATTCTGATGGGGCCTCTAAGAAGAACCCAGGACTTGCAGGTGGGGGGCTGTGGTGCATAGCGAATGGGAAAATCTGGTCTTATTGCATTCTTTTTCTATGGGGAATGTTCAAACACGCATGTTGAGTTTAGAGCCATGCGCGATGGGTTACAATTAATTTTACTTTATGGTCTGTCTTGCTATAGATTGGTTATTGAGAGTGATTCTCTGGTTTTAGTAAATTCTATTATGGGTTTGTGTGATTGTCCATGGCAGTGTCTGGATTTTATCAGACATATTCGGTCTTTCTTAAAGCGCCTGGAGTTTAAATTGATACATGTATTTAGGGAAGGAAATGTTGTGGCAGATAGGCTGGCAGCTCAAGTTGTGCTTCATAGAAGGACTGTTGATTTTACTGTCAGGTTATGATTGCCTTGTGAGGTTGTTATTGCCTTGTATTAGGATTTGATGGGATTGCCAGTTTTTCGAAAGAAAAGAGTGATGGTTTTTTATGATAAGGGCTAATGTTGCTATTGTTGTTGTTCTTTAAGGATAATGTTGATTTGTTTGAAATCCTTTTAAGGAGGGTGCAAGAGTTGCTGGAAGGGAGTTCTTCTCTAAAAGTTTTGGTAGTTGTTTATACTTTTTGGAGTTTGTTTTACTTTGGTTTTTGTAAGGCGTCTGTGCCTTTGTGGTGTTGGCTTGTTAAGAAAGGTGTTTGTGCCTCTTATTTGCTTCTTGTAATTACCTTTTTTGTGAATAAATAAATTTCTTTTTTTTTAAAAAAAATCTCCAAATTGCCTATTGCTCCATCTCCCAACCCAATACCTATACAAATTGCCTATTCTAGACAAATGAATGACTTTCATTTTATCCGCAAAACTAGAAATTCACTACAACTAACCCCAAAACCCAGTTGCTCCATCTCCCAACCCAATACCCCTGCCTCCAAAAACTATTGCAAGCACCCTCTATCTTTTCTAACGGTCATCATAGCCAATCACAAAATACAGACACAACTCAAAAATAATCTTCGTTTCCTCTGGTATTCTGCACAAATCCAACCATAACTCTACACAGACAAATTCCCCACCTAAAAATCACCATCAATTACCCATGATGTCGGGGTACAAATAACCATGAACATGTTCATTAGATTAGATGAATGATAAGTCAACGCTTTTGCTAACCACCTAACAATTGGAAACAACACAACTAGAATGAAATTGCATACAGAAGCAGGATATTAAACAACAAAAATTCAAACCAAATTATGAAATTGAATGGCAAAAATTTAGCACAAATCATGAAGTTACATGACACAAATTCAACTCAAACCATGAAATTGAACCCAAAGGCATGAAATTGAAGATGAGAAATTCTACTAAAAAATCATGAAATTAGACCCAAAATCGTGAAATTGAACATGAGAAATTCCACCCAAAAATCCTGTTAAATTCATGGTAATTTTTTATAGGGATTGATTCATGAAGAAGCTAACGAGCACTGCTATACCAAATTCCCTCCCACTGCGACTGTGTTGATTTCATCAATTTGAGCTAGGGCATGGGGTGTGCTAGTGTGTGCTTCGGCTTCGTAGTGGTGAGAGTCAAATAGAGAATAAGAAATAAAGTGGACTTCTATTGTATTATTTGGTCATTTAACTTGCCTATTTTTTAGATTAAATAACTCAAATTTATATCTTCTGAATTTAGGGACAAACTGGTCATTTTGTTCTTGTTGTAATGGTTGGCAAGAATGTGTTACTGATAGAGGATATTAATGTAATTATTCCTACCTGAGAGGGTCCATCTAATTAAATGACAAATTTCAGGAGCTTGGATGCAATTTACCCAATAATAAAAGATTTCAGGGTGACACGTAAGAAGATTTAATGGTCAGGATTAAGCAAAAAAAAAATCCAAGGGAGATAATAAGATAATTAAGAGAAAATGGTCTTCGTTGATCTCGGATAATGAAGAAGTGTGACGACTTAACATTATAAGCTGACTATAATAAATGGTTTAGTGGACGATGGATGAGGTTGGAAGTAAATGCCATGATTACTAATCTTGTAGCGGAAAAGACAACTCCAATGGCTAAGAGTCATTGTTTATAAATAGAGAGGCTTAAGCTACAAAGAAAAGATCTCTCGATCACACATACAACATACCAAATCCTTCCTCTCCATTGATTAATATAGTTTAGTTATTTGTTTTTATCTAGTAATAGTCACGTCAATGACCTTTTTCGTTTAATTTCAAGTGAAGTAGATCATAAAACAATTCCTCTTTGTCGTTTATTTTGCTGTTTTTTTTTCAAGTTATTTTAAATTACTAATTCATTCTTACTATTAAGAAAATTATTTTAGTCTTCAATCTCCAAAACAGAAAAAGAGATCTAGAAGTAATCATATGCTTTGTTTCAATCACTTGAACAGTCACAATTTTAAAATTTTATGTCAGTTTGAATATATAAGATCGTAATTGTTTGAAATCTAAATACATTTAAACTTTGGTATGCCCACAATTCAAAATACGTCAAACACATAAGAACTTTGAAGGAAATCAATAGAAATTTTGGTTGCTCTAATTCCTAACACATTTTTAAAAGCATATTACTATGGAATTGGCTTAAGAACTAAGATTCTATTCGAGTTCCCCTTTTAAAAATGGAGTTCTAAAATTTTGCAATTACATGTTCCTGCTTGTGCAACGAGCACCAATTCCAATAGAAATTCTTTAGGTACTATATGTTTAGAGAGGAATCTATGGTTTCAAATGTTCATATTTTGTGAGATCCATTCTACCAAAATAAGAAAGGCTCAATAGGTAGAAATATACCATTGTTACATACTATATATATTGTTGGCTGGATCTAATTTATGGTAAGACTAGTTATTTCCGGTGCCTGAAAGGCACGAAGTAATTAAAAAAATGATCAACATACTTGTATTTACACTCGAAACAAATCACATACATAGAGAAAAAATAAAAATTAAAATTAAACACCGATTGCAGTGGGGATGAGCGGTGGTAGTGGTGGTGGGCAACAGTGGTGATGGTGGGAGACAGTAATGGTAGTGGTGGTAGCCGTATGTGGCAATGGTGATGGTGGTGGTGCGTTTTGAGTGACGATGATAGTAATGACAGTCATGGGTGACAACAGTGGTGGTAGTGGGTGTGGGTGGTGCTGGATGATGGTGATGGTGGTTGGCAGTGGTGGTGGTAGAACGACGATAGTGGTGGTGGACGGTGATGATAAGTATGGTGGACGATGATGAATGCTTCTAGGCGACAGTGTGATGAGTAGTGGTGAATGGCAACAGTGGTAAGTGTGGGGAGGATAGGTGACAATGAGTGGTTGTAATGGTGAGAGATGACAGAAGGTGGTGGTACAGGGTCGGCCCAAGAGATGTCGGGGCCCAAGGCAAAAGTTTTACTTGGGGCTCTCAAATTTTAATATACATATATAATATGATAATTTTAAGTTTATTTAAAATTATTAATTTCCATGAAGTAAAATTTAATGAATTTTAGTTTACATGTATTATAAATCATATTCTATACATAATACATATAAAATTGAAAAAGGACCACTCTTCTTTTTATAATTGAATTGATCATCTATTTTTTATTATTTTTTATATGGTGTATTCAAGACAAAATGAGTAACATAAAATTATGATTGGAGAATTGTTCATCATGTTTTTATTAATATTGAAATCTATTGTTAATATAATATTTGTGATTGATTAGATTAGCAAATAAAATCAAATTAATATTATTTTTACACATTTATAGAGAGGGAGGCGAGATGCCACTTATACATTTCTATGTTTTTTTTAATTTATATAAATATGGTACGATTTTTGTTTTGAGAGAGAGATGTTGGCAGACAAATACTAGTGGGCCTTTGTAATTTTTAACCTTTAGACCACAATACTAACAAATCGCTTAACAATTGAAATGGATCTTTTAATAAATTGGATCACACTGCACTTAATTCACATTTTTTTGGGCTTTAATTTTTCCTACTTAGGGGCCCTAGGTAGTATACTCATTTGCCTTGCCTTTGGGTCGGCCCTATGGTGGTAGGTATAGTGGGGTAGGTGACAGTGGCTGGTTGTGATGATGGAAGACAATGGGTGGTGATTGGTGTTGACGGTGGACGACAATGGTATTGGGATGATGGCGGTAATGGTAATAAATATAAGAATAAGGTGACAATGGTGGTGGTGGTAGCAGCTGTGGTGGTAATAGTGATAGTGGTGGAGCGATGGGGTGTGGTAGTGACAGAGGTAGTGGTGAGCCGGTTTTAAACACTATTTTATTTTTAAATACTTATAAGAAATAATTCATAGAAGTATTTTTAAAAAGTCACTTCAAACACCTTTAGAGACTTATTTTTTTATTAAATTTGATGTGTTAATATTAACCGTTAGATTAAATTTAAAATAAAATTAAAAGAGATCTCAATCACGAATATCAAAAATTATTTTGTTTATCTTTTGATATTTGAACTATATTATATTTTACCATATAGATTTATGATTACCAAACCCTTACAAAATTAATAAACTAGGTAGCTTTGTGTCATTTTCAATGATTTCCCCCGGTCAGTAATTGTTTGGTGTGAGTGGTTGGTGGATCCCCTTGTTCACAAAAAAAAAGGATTACCCGCCGAATACCTGAGAAAATACAATACACCCATGAGGAAATTGAATATCAATTTCTTTCAAATGTTTTCCACCACTAAATGATAACATAGAATAATTGTTAGTTTTCCACCCCATGGAAATTGGGTCTCAAATGTCTTCGTTAGCCAGACACTTTTTTAAATTCACTCAAGTAATATTATTTATTTTAACTAACTATTTCATTTAATTTTAACTAATTTTTAATAATATAATTCTAAAATATCACATAGCCTAATAATATAATTTAAAATTTTACAAATGTTTACATTAATATTTCATAGGGTCTAAAACTAAATATTTCACTATATAAGGGGATTTTCAAAATTTTGGGAGGGGTGTTTTCAGAGTTTGAATTTTAGAGAAGGGAGTTTATCAGAATTGGTGAAAGGGGGTTTTAGAAAGGGTTTCGGGGGAGGCAGGGGAGGTGGGTTTCGAAAATTCGGGGAGGGGATTTACAGCTTGGGGGTGAGAGATGAATAAGATTACCTGGATCAACTTTTAGAGAAGACAATGAAGATAGGCGAGTATTCTAGCGAGCTTCTTCTCCTCTCCAGATCTAGCAAGCAACAAGAATCTCCAAAGTTTTAGCTAGCAAGATGGTGAGCCGATTGGAGCAGTTTTTTTGAGCAAGCCTCGCCAAATTAGCTAAAAATGAAGATTTAGCTAGTGGGTTGGAGATGCTCACAGCAAGACTCAAGAGGGCCATCAATGGTGTGGTGCATTTTGTTGGTTCTTATATCAATTCTGTCATATTTTCACCTGCCTCTGTGTATTGGTGAGAACAGTATCACATCAGGCAAAACAATCACTAGTAACGAAACTATCACATCTGCTGGTGGCAACTTTGCATTAGGATTCTTCTCTCCTGGAAATTCAACCTATAGCTACCTTGGCATATGGTATAATGCAATACCCAATCAAACTGTCATATGGGTTGCAAATAGGGAATCTCCACTTCCTAAAAATTCTTCTGCCATTTTAACTCTTGGTGAGGATGGAAATCTTGTCCTTCTAGATAGGAAAAGAGAAGTTGTTTGGTCATCAAGTGTTGCACTTTCTGATTCTGGTGTGAAATCCACTATCGGGGTTTTATTGGATGCCGGAAACCTTGAGCTTAGACATGGTGGAGGTGAAGATACTGTATTGTGGGAGAGCTTTGAACATCCCACTGATACATTGATGTCTGGCATGAAACTCCGGTTAAACCGAACAACCGGCCAAGGAAGCCTGGTCACATCATGGGCAGATGATGAAGATCCTCGGCCAGGAATATTCTCTGCTGGAAGCAAAACCATCCTTATTGGAGAAGCAATGTCTATGCTAGTAGTTCCTCTTCCACAACGTTTGATAGATCACACGGGTTTTCGAAGGTGATGAAATTTCTATCACTTACGGTGGCTCTGAAAGCTTAAAAAAATTAAGGCTCGTATTAAGGCCAAGTGGTCAAGTTGACCTTCTGCTATGGCAGCAGAGTAGCAGTACATGGTTAGTTCTATGGCAGGTGCCAGAAACTAAATGCGATTTCTATGCACACTGCGGTCCATTTGGTAGCTGTGAGCAAAATGGTTCCCTTTCATTATGCAAGTGTTTGACAGGTTTCGAGCCCAACATTCCGAAAGAATGGGTCACCGAAAATTGGACTAGTGGGTGTGTGAGAAAAAAGGCACTGAAATGTGACAAAGGAGATGGATTTTTGAAGTTGGAAAGGATGAAACTTCCGGATGGTTCGATCTCATTAGGGAATATGAGTGTTAGTGAATGTGAATTTCAATGCCGAAGCAATTGCTCTTGTACAGCTTATGCATATGCTAATGTGAGTGGAGAACCAACAGTGAATTGCTTGCATTGGTTTGGAGATTTGATGGATCTTACACATAACTACATCACTGGCCAAGATCTATATGTTCGCCTTCATGTCTCTGAAATAGGTATGTTTACATTTTTTTTCCTGTTTATATGCATTATTTCAAGAAATGGTTTGGATGGGATTTGTCGGTTAAGTGCATTGTTTCCTCGATGTCGATGGGATAATTTAATTTGCTTCATATGTTAAATGCAGGTGGTAGGAAAAACAATTCAAACAATAAAACTAGAATTCTGATTGCAGTTGCAGCAGCCCTTTCTATAGGATTGCTTCTTATTATTGTTTTTGGCTATGTCTTGTGGTTCAAAAGGTTGAGAAGGCAATGTACCCCCTCTCTCTCTCTCTCTCTCTCTTGGACAAACAAAAGTTATAAGAACACTAACAAGATGCTTCATGCATGGTTCTGCTTTACCGATGACTCATTATCCATACAGAAAGGACCATAGGAAATAGAGTTGGGGTTTCTACGAGGTTTATGACAGATGGAGTTGAGCACAATGATACAGAGCTATTGTCATTCAATTTAAAGAATGTATTAGCGGCTACGGATAGCTTTTCTGAAGCAAACAAGCTTGGAAAGGGAGGGTTTGGTCCTGTTTATAAGGTAAAAGTTTCAATTTGGCTGTAAAATAAGTTTCAATTTGGATTGGGTTTTAGATGCCCACAAATCATCTTTCTTCCAGGGGTTTTTGCCTGAAATTCTCGAAGTAGCCCTTAAGAGGCTCTCGAAGAGATCATTACAAGGACTTGAGGAGTTCATGAATGAGTTGAAACTTATTGCCAGACTTCAACATAAAAATCTTGTCAAGCTCTTGGGGTATTGCATTGAAGGGGAGGAAAAGATATTAATCTACGAGTACATGTCCAATCGAAGCCTGGATAAATTATTATTTGGTACTTGTTTATTTCATTAAAACATTCTTAAAACTATTGTTTTAAGGTTTTCATAGTGTAATCCCTGATGTGTGAAGGCTCTGCTTTCCAGTTCCTGATTGCCCACTAAATATTTGTTCTCTATCAGATCCTTCTGAGCAAGCAAATCTAGATTGGAATAAACCCTTCCAGATCATAGAAGGAATTGCTCAAGGACTTCTTTATCTTCACAAGTATTCTAGGTTGAAAGTCATTCACAGGGACTTGAAAGCAAGTAATATTCTATTGAATGAAGCAATGACCCCAAAAAATTCAGACTTTGGAATGGCACGGATTTTTGGGCTAAATCAAACCAATGCTAATACCAACTGAGTGGTAGGAACATAGTAAGCATTAAGTACATGAATTATCACAAGATAAGCATATGTTACTATTGTTGCTGTTGCTGTTGCTACTATAACATCAATTATTGTTACTTGGTGGTGCAGTGGCTACATGTCCCCTGAATATGCATTGTATGGGCAATTTTCTGAGAAATCTGATGTATTCAGCTTTGGGGTCTTATTGTTAGAGATTGTGAGTGGTATAAGGAACAGATATTTCCATCACACAGAACTCTCTCTGACCCTCTTTTAGGATGGGTTAGCATCCTTAATGTTTTTCAGTCATGTTGATTAATTTGTATACAAAATTATGAGTTATAAACTTTTGGTTTAATCCTTTCTTAGGCATGGGAAAATTGGAAAGAAGGGAGTTGTTCTGAGGTAATCAATCCATCGATAAGGAGTACCTGCCAACTTCAGGAGGCTGTGAAATGCATCAATGTGGGGCTTCTTTGTGTTCAAGAAATTTCAACTGAT
>CM042197.1:8602621-8612783 GCA_023539305.1 Ilex asprella
ATGGGTTATTCAAGTCTAACACTAACCAAACTCATGTAGTATGGATGTGCCATACTCGGATTCATGTCGTATTGTGTTTGTGGTAATGTGCAAAATTGAAACCCTTAATAACCATACATGAAATAATGAAAAAAAAACTAAAGGGTTATCAAGTTGAAGAAATTTTCAATACTTACATAGCCTAGAAGATTCATGGCTTCTTTAAATTTATAAAATCTTGTGTTCCTTTTCCCACTGATAATCTCGAGAACAACAACTCCAAAACTGAAGACATCTGATTTAATTGAGAACAATCCATCTAATGCATACTCTGGAGACAGATAGCCACTGCATTGCACCATATCTCAGGAAAAAGAAATTAGAATATCAGAATATATAAGGGTGCAAATGAACATAGTTAAGTTGAGCTTTTGTTGTTCGGGATCGGCTCATTCATTCATGAAGAGTGTATGGAGCCGGCCTGGAATTGTGACTTAGTTCGATAATTTTGTGTCCAAACTCGAGCTCAACGCGTCCGATTTCACAACTAAGGTCAAGTTTAAATTCAAGTTTGGACTCATGTTCAAAATCAAACTTGGCTCATCTATCCATTTAAAAATTATCATGTATAATATATACACATAAGGCTACATATATAGTACATAAAATTGTAATATATATGTGCTTATAAATGTATGTTTATGAGCCTAACTAGTCAAATAGTAATAATCAGGCTCGGCTTGTTCCTTAAACAAGTTTCAAAATTGAGATTGAGGTTGGTTGGTTTGATAAATGAACAAACTTAAAAGAGTGTTTATCAAGCGGATCCCAAGTTGTTTTTAAACAAATCTGTACATTTGTACCCCTAAATATTAGTCACAACTGTCCTTTTATGCATAAAGGGACAAAGTTTGTGTGATGAATGACAGAACAGGGCAATCTTGCTTCTACAGTAATGCCAAAGCTCTAGTACTTACTAGGTTCCAACGACTCTGTTGGTATTTGCTTCTGTTTCTTTACCTCCAACTATTCTTGCCAAGCCAAAGTCGGAAATTTTGGGATTCATCTCCTCATCTAACAAAATGTTGCTTGTTTTTAAATCTCTATGAACAATCCTCAACCTGGAATCTTGGTGAAGATAAAGAAGCCCTCGAGCAATACCCAAGATGATGTCGAAGCGTTTCTCCCAATCCAATAACACGCCAAGTGTTTGATCTTGCAATGACATTCATTGTGAAACACAATTTCAGTGACCATGTTTAGTCTCTGCTTATCAACAGTAGTGTTTGTAAGCATAAAAAGTTGGTAACTTAGGCATATAAACTGACCAAATATGAAGGCATCTAAGCTTCTGTTTCGCATATATTCGTAGACTAGAATCTTTTCCTCTGCCTTGATACAATAGCCCAATAGTCTGACTAAATTTCTGTGTTGAAGTTTAGCAATCAAGACAACCTCATTCTTGAATTCCTCTAATCCCTGACCTGAATAGATTGACAACCTCTTTACAGCTACTTCTTGTCCTCCAGGAAGCATGCCCTGTTAGATTGAGGACTATTACATAAATATATATGTTACGTCCCTCTCTAACACCCTAAACTTCTAGAATAGTTGCTGGTTTAATGTGGTATTGGAGTTTAGAATGAGATTTTGAGTTCAAATCACTTTAGACCCCCTCCCTTACTCCACAAATCAAAACAAAAAGCAATCACGTACCCAAGAGGGACCACACGTGAAGGAAATATTATATAGACACGTATGTTACACTTCTCGCTAACAATTTAAATTTTTATGAGTTGATCAACAGGGCGACCAACTATATAACCAATGTAGCAGTTGAAAATGAACAATGGTGTGGATGAAATGATGATTACCTTGTAAACAAGCCCAAATCCTCCTCGTCCAAGCTTATTTTCACCCGAGAAGTTATTTGTAGCTGCTAGTATGATTTCCATATCAAAATAAGGTACATCAATGGCTTCCTTGTCATCATCTTTAAGCTGGATTGTACCTATCAAGTCTTTGACTCGCCGTTCGCTGTCATGTAAGTGTGATAAAGGATTCCCACACGTGCCTTCTCTTGTTTCTGAGGTATGTAAAAAAATTTCTGTTCAAATTGTCTCGGAAGAACAACACATCTCTATGCATAGTAAACATCTGCTAGTTAGTCACCTTTTCTTTTGGCTACCGTTTTTCGTCGATAAACAATATAGCTAAAGCTGCATAATAGTATGACCAGAAAAATCAGAGTTGTAGATATAATCACAGCTTTCAGAGGGACTGTCCTGCTATGCTGAGGCACTTTTGATTGGTAATATGAGTTTCTGCCTCCTGAAACTAAAGCACGAGACATTTGTAATTCTATACTCAACTCAATTAAATTTTTGTATTCAAGTAGCTAATCCAGTCAAAGTCTAATAGCTTATATAATGGTAAGATCAAGCTTTTATTAGACTTTACGAATACTATCGTCACGTAGAATATTGTCTTGTTTATTCTGCCCGCCACCTTACCGTCATAAAATGTACAAAACACATAATTTTATCTAACTATAATAGAGTATGCACACCTGGAGTACAAGTCAAATTGAAGCCATCCCACATAAAGTTCGGGTTGCAGAAGCACCTTCTCTCCCAATCTCTTCCTGCACTGCAATTTGAATTGGACCAACTCCTACAGTCTTTAGATGAATTGCACATCGGTTCCAAAGGTGGAGCATAACCAATCTCTACTTCATTGCCTCCTTTACTTCGAAAATTGAAGCTAGAAGTAGCAGGGTCAATGTAACAGGAGTTGGTAACTGTAAATGGCGATGGCAGGTGGATTTGCAAGCCTTGGCTTATTGAACTTCGGCCAATACAATTAGTCGCGTTTTGGGAATTAACTTCTATGACAAATCTATGTTTCTCTAGACTGAAACTAGTAACCGTATAGTTGCCGCTAGCTGCCCGGAAGAGAACCTGGCCGGTGGAGTCATCACAATAGAAGCTGTAGTACAGAGGATCACCACATGTTGGCCCAGTGCTTAGGGGATAGGGTATTATGTTGTTACCACAAGGCTCACAGTCCCTTACTGTTAATTCTGCAAATAATACAATAGGTATAAGAGTTTGCAATTATTGTGTCAATAAAGTTGTGTTGTCTCATCTTCACTGTGCTATATTGAATCGTGTCACATTCAATCCATGTAAATTTAAAAAATATTCAATCCATGTTATTTCAATTCGTGTCATGTGTGTGCATGTGTCAATATTCATGTTAGTACAAAACTATGTAGTTCTAAAACAAATAATATACGATAGCAGCAGATCAACAAATAAGAAAAGCAAATAAAACTTTTGTTGTTTTCTTACGATACTAGTTGAACGGATTCTTTAGTGAGTAATAACAACCTTAGCTACTAATTATTCACGATAATAAATTTTGTAATTTTCGTGTTTGAGTCGTGTCTAGTTTGGATTGTCCTTATCTTAACGAGTAAAAAGGGTATCCAATATGCAATCACCCTCTGTTTATATTTTATTTATATCTCCTATTTTCACAAATTACCACCGACATTGTTAAAGAAAAATATGATGTCTGTAATCCCCAATTATTTTCAGTAACTTTTAATCTTGTTTTGAGATTATGCAATATAATGCCCCACTCTTCTCTCTTCTTTCTTCAAAAAAGAAAAAAGAAAAACGAAAAATTGAAAATCTCTCTCTCTCTCCTATGGCAAATTTTTCCTTAATGACAGTCAAACCCAACAAATTGCAAAAGAAAGGAAGCGTCCGTGTTTCGTATCAGTAAGTAAGCATTGCTCTAACTGAAAGTACCTAGGTCAGAAGCTGCTATACGAATGGAAAGGTTGAGGCTACTGTCCGCATATTCCTCCTTAAGATTGACGAGATCCGAGGTCCAAATCCAGCAACCATGTCTACTGTTATTACTTCCCCTTCTTGTATCATTATCTGGATTATAAGTATACGCCAGGCAAAGACAATTGGCAAGGCACTCATCTCTGCAAGCCTTCTCACTATCCGCAGGCTCGTACGGCGTGTCTGGATTCCCAACCTTCATCATCTTCAAGTTGACAAAAATATCACTCTCCTCTTTGTTGTTGCATATTTTAGATTTCCGAGTACACCCACTTTCAAAATGTCCGGCAAACCAGTTTTCAGGAGAAGCAGGCTCAAACCCTGCCACACACTTGCACACTATCCCATCCTGGCTATTGCAGTTCCCAAATCTGCCACAAGCATTATAAATACTACAATGGTCGTGGGGCTCTGACCATATCAATGACCACCCGTTATTGCTACCAATACTCCGATTGAAATATTGTATCTCGCCAAACGAGTTCATCATTAGCCTCGTATTATTGTAAGAGGGTACAGTAACTGTAAGATTGTTGCAGCATGTTGACTTCATGCTAAAATTTGAGAGCAAATAAGCTCCTACAAAGGGCAATTCGTAGGAGCTTCCGAATCTACCTGAATCTCCACTTTTCCAATATGTCGTCGTTCCTTTCCGGGTGACGTAAATATTTCCTTTGCTGAGTTCTTCATCTAGTTCGAAGGTAAAGTTTCCCTTTCTCGGATCATTTGCACTTCTCCATGAAGTCAATTTTATACTGTCACCCATGTTCATTCCAGGGAGAAAAGTGTCTGTTGGGTGATCAAAGCTTTGCCATAAAACACTTCCTGATTGATTATCAAATAAAACCAAGTTTCCAGAATCCAACAGCTTCACTGTCCTGTTAGAAGCAGAAAAGCTTTCGAGACCAGTGGAAAAATGATCAGTTCCATTGTTATCCAATACCTTGAGGTTGCCATCCTCAGCAATGCGAAAAACTCCAAAGGAATCGGAGAGAGATTTATCTCGGTTGGCCACCCATACAACTGTTCCTGGATCTCTGTAGTACCATATCCCGACGAATCTATCTTTTTTATGGACTCCTTCTGGATTGAAGAAACCCAATTGAAATCGTTCTCCATCTGATACTAGCGTTTCATTATCGTCTCTGATCTCATTGTCAATTGTTATAGTCTCTCTTCCTTCACAATGTTGAAGTAAGAGAGACCCAATTATGTGCACAAGAAGAAGAAACAAAAGAAGATGATAGTTGATAGAATGTGAGTTGCAGATCATTGGATTGAACCTCATGGAAATTTTTGAGTCATCGGAAGTTCTTCCTTAAGAAGAATCTTATTTGGGTAGCTCAAAAGTTGACTGGTCGGCTGACTACTGGTTGTGTGGTGGTGGTTTTGATTAGTAGCCTGCGGTGTACTACTGGTTGCCTCATTATTACCACTACAAACGACAAGTCCTGTGGAAATTAGTACCGATTGGATTACCTCGAATACATTTTTTTTTAATAACGTTATACTGATAAAATTTTGGCAGCGTTTATAGTACGGCCCTGTCAAGTAGCAGTACCGTACCATTTAAAAAATGTGGTTGTGAATTTTTTATCATTACATATTATTTATTTAAAGTGATAAATTGGCCTATAAAAATTATACATTCTTTCTAAAGATTGTAATTTTATTTATAATGTTGATAATTTTGTCTCTAAATGTAATAATATTACCTTAAAGAGTTATAAATCAATCTCAACAGATTGTAAGCTCACGTCATATTTAGAGATGGTACTTTTATTTTTAGTGTTTGTAACTTAACTTTAAATAGTTATAATTTTATATCCAAATATAATAATTTTATCATAAATAGTTATAACCTTACATCAAAAAACTATAATCCAACATCTAAAGATGGTAATTTATCTATATAGAATATAATTTTTTCTCAAATGATTATAACCTCACTTTCAAAAATAATAATTTTATTTTTAATTGTTGTAACCTTACTTAAAGAGTTTGTACCTTGCCTTTAAAGGTGATAACTTTATCTCAAGAGTAATAATTTGGTCTTTGCAAGTAGTAACATTACACTTAATAGTTATCTAAGATCAATCTCAATGCTTCTTATGGATCCAAAATATATATATATATATATTTTTTGAGATTCCACTCAATTAAGATCGATCATGACTATATGAGATCAATCTTAATGCATTTGATGGTCCAAAAATTGGGACCAAACTAAATCTCTGGTGGTTCCAATTAAATAGGATCTATTATGACTAGCCGAATTTTTTTTTTTGAACTGGTCCTAATCCTATATTTAATTACATTAAATTGATATGTAATTTATGAAATAATTTTTAATTTTATCCAACTAGCACTCAATTCATCAAAAATAACATTAAATTGACCTTCAATTGTATTAAATTTAAATTCAAAATTATAAATTTAAAATTCATAAAATTTACATTAATTTAAAATTCATTTATTTTCTTGGTAAACCCTGACGGTACGAGAAAATTTATTGATTCAAAAATTAAATTACACATAAATAAGGGGATATATGCACCTTATCCCTCGATGTAATCTAAATACAATAAAATAAAGAATTAAAAATTTTAATGCTTGATTTTACATGGAAAATACTAAAAATAATTTAGAAAGCATAATTTTTAATGCATGAATTAAAGGTTCATCTCCACATTGAGCCTTCCTGCCTGCTTGAAATTCCATTTGAAGAAGAGACAAGAGACTAGCCGAAACCAACTGCTCACATTCACGTGAACAGTCACGTAAACAGTCGCTGGACAGTGAGCATTCCACCTGCAGCATAAATTCCAGCTGGAAGAGTTCGGCTGCGTAGTAACGTGACCAGTAACATCAATCAGCTGATAAAAAATCTTGCATAAGAATCCTTCCAATGAAAGGTCCATTTAACGACTTGAATTTTGAATGCTAAGTTGGAATTTGGATCTAGTCATTTTTGTCGAATTTTTCACTGCTGGCTTGAATTTCATGAATTGAGTATTAGTTGAATAAAATTAAAAATTAATTTCATAAAATTACGTGTTAATTTAATGTAACTAAATATAGGATCGGGACCAGTTCAGGAAAAAAAAAGTTTGGCTAGTCATGCTCGATCCTATTTAATTGGAACCACCAGAAATTTATTTTAGTATAATTTTTGGATCATCAAATGCATTAAAATCGATCTCATATAGTCATGGTCGATCCTAATCGAGTGGGAATCACAAAATATAAAATAACTAGTCATAACTCGTGTCTGAAGGTACGATAAAATATAAAATTCGAGACTCCAAAAAATTAATCCCATTATATTAAATTTTTTCAAAATATATTAATTACAAATTAATCAAATATTAAATAATTAAATATATAATATAAATGAGTGATATGATATTTTTAGGGAAGAAAAATATATAAATGATTAAACATGAAATAAAAATAAGTGATGCAATTTGACGTTTGAGTTTGACAAATGGATGATGAGTGAGCTAAGTGATTGGTGATAGTTTTGAGGAGAAAAATATGATTGGGATAAAATTCAAACACACTCCTGTTTTATTATATAAATTTGGCATTGGAATCGATCCTAGATAATCATGATCGGTCATAACTATTAAATGTAATGTTACTATTTGTAAAGACAAAACTATTACTCTTGAAATAAAGTAATCACCTTTAAATGTGAGGTACAAACTATTTAGGTAAGGTTACAATAATTGAAAGTAAAATTACTACCTTTGAAAGTGAGGTTATAATCATTTAAGGGTAACTTACATTCTATATAGGTAAAATTAGCATCTTTAGAGGCTAGATTACAACTTTTTGATGTGAGATTATAACTATTTATGATAAAATTATTATCTTTGGATATGAAGTTATAACTATTTAAGGTTAGATTACAAACACTAAAGGTAAAAGTATCATCTCTAGATGTAAGGTGAGCTTACAATATGTTGAGGTGGGTTTACAACTTTTTAATAAAATGTTATTATATTTATTGACAAAGTTATCAACTTTTAGTATGAAATATTTAATGACAAAATTTACAATCACACCTTTTTTGGTGGTACAATACCGTTATTTGACTAGACGATATCATAGACTCTCCCTTATTTATAACGGCTTTCACTTGAATTTAATTTAGCTGACGTACCTTAGAGATGAGTAGAGGACTGGATATCACTACAAATAATCTATTTGCATATGATGTGAAAATATGTCTACGTTTGATTTTCTCTACTTTGTAGCAGTAAAGCATAATGTAATAATTCTAATGGAAAGTTCAAGTAGATAACATAAACGAATTATAAATTAAGACGTTTTGAGTTCAAATTTTGATAATTAATTAGGGTCAGACAATGAAGAATTTATCTCTCATGAATACCCTAGTTCCAGGGTAGATAGTTTGCTTTTGATCGAACCAAAAAATAGATTAATCATAGTGTGCATAAACTGGTACATTTTCAGTAAAAATAATGTAATGGGATATCTCCTTTATCAGTAAAAATCTCTTTGTTTTCAACTTCTTGTCATTTCCAAACAACCACACAAAGTAAACCTGCACCCCTCCCCCCCCCAAAAAAAAATAGTAATGTTATTAAGATCTAAAAATTTGGCATAATTTTCTTATATAATGTTTTACGGATTGACACCAAATTCTATTGTTTTACGGATCGCACCCCCTCCTCCTCTTATGTTCTTTCCTGTTTGGTACCCAATAGCCGATATATGAAATATTCTTCATCTCATAAAACCAAGGAAGAAAGATAAAGATATGTTTAATTTTTAAGGTAATAAAGATTAAACTCTAGATACCTACAGCTTGAAACATTAATTGGAGAGGAAGGTACCAATTCTTCATTTTTAGGATCGTGCATAGTGATGATGCACAAAATCGTCTTCGTGCGAGATCAACAGTCACAAGAGTGATTAATGAGCAATTAATGGCAATTAGTGGCAAAACAGTAAATATAGGTCAACACTGGAGATTTATAGTGGTTCGGTCTCGGATGACCTACGTCCACTCTTCAAACGGCGACGGTGGCCTTAGGCGTTTTATTGATCAACGGTGGTGCTCCGGAGAGTTTACAATGAGTCTAGAGAGAGAGAAAGTGTAGAGAACTTAGAGAGCTTGCTGAGTGCAACTAGTCTTGTGTGTCTCAAGAGTCATCGTGCCCTTTATACAGTGAGGGCTTACATTATATAGGCTCACCAAGGTGGTGAGGCGGTGACGTGAGGGAGAAGTCTCCCGTTAATTTGGTAAGTACAAACATGGTAGGAGTGAGCCTCTTTGGTAAGTAGAGTTATGGTAGGGGTGGACTTCTTTGGAAGGTAAAATTACGGTAGGAGATCTTCGTATTTTGAGCCTTCCTCCACGTGCTCCTATTTACTCGGATATCACTCTAATGCGGAGTGTGCTCATGCTTAGCCTTGGACTTGAGTCTTGAACTCGGTCTTGCTTCGGAGTGGGTTTGGACTTGTGTTATGTTTAATGTTGCATCAAGGCATGAAGATGAGCCAAGAGGAGAGGTCAATGGGGCATGAGGTGGGCGGCGCCCACTTTGGAGGAAGGCATGGGCGGCGCCCTAGGTGCCTTGGGCGGCCTTGTCCCTTCCTTTGGTGTTCAGCCTTGAGTTGGTGCAACTTGGTACTCGTCTTGGTCTTGAGGTCGGACATCGAGCTCGTATTTGAATTAGACTTGGATTCATATTGGAGTCAAATGGCAAAGGAGAAGAAGTCGTAGAAGAGGACGAAGGAAAGGCCGAGCATGGAGCTAGGCGCCCTAGGGGCCTGGGCGGCGCCCTTGGTGCCCGGGGCGGCGCCCCTTGCTGCCTCGTGCGGTCTTGGTCCCTTCCTCCGTTTTTCTTGATGATTGCCACTCGGTTGGTCCAACTACATGGGTCTTTTGAGCTCTTTTATGGGCTTCTTCGACTCCATTCGGATTGGGCCTTAGCTTAGTAAAATTCGGACTCATCATTTGCCCCCATGTCCCGAGCTCTGATTTTCTTCGAGAGGCAGGGGTCGAGGGCATGTGCTTCGCCTTTACTTGGTTGAGTCGGAGCTTCCCTTGTTTTTCACGGTCCCCATTTATCTTCGGGGAATTACCTTTCGGGATCTGCTGAACTCCTCGGTTTCGAAGAGTGCATTATTAATATTATATATTTTTTATGCCCTCGTCTATAAATAGAGGTCACTGTTTCATTTTCTTCATTCTTCTCTCATTTGCATGTGCAGGGGATTCCTTCAAGAGTGACTCTCAAGGAGCTTTACTAAGGCTTCCTCAAGAAGCTTCAAGGCCTTCATTCTCT
>CM042197.1:8612883-8624230 GCA_023539305.1 Ilex asprella
GTTGTCACCTCACGTGTCCCCTTTGTCCATTTGCATTTCGGACCCCACGAACAAAGGAACAAGAACAGAATAATAAAATAAAAAAGTGGGACCCATTAAAAAACTCATCGAGGAGCTGGCAAACACGTGTCGTGGAGACACGAAGTCAATGTTCGGATAAGCTTTCCACTGCCTCCTTCGATATGCTACACATTGCAAGGCTAAGTTATAGCAAAAATATCGCGATATTTGAGATGCATCATTCTATCGTGATATAACTAACAATTAAGTTCTGTACTTACACTAAGGTTGTGTTTGTTAAAATTGAAAATTGAAGTCTGAAAACTGAAAGCTGAAGTCTGGAAGCTGAAAGCTGAATGCTGAATTTGTAGATTATTTGATATCCACTGAAATTTAAGTACTGAATTAAATTAAACCGTTTGATAACTACACAGAACTGACGTATGAAAATAAATTAATTTTTAGTTTTACCCTTCCACTCTTTAATTTAAAAATATTTATAAAAATGAGTTTATCAAATAAAAAATGACAATATATCATATCAATTTAATTTATAACATAAATCATAATCACTATTATCATATCATAGTCTAATTTAACAAACATGATAATAAAATTAATTTAAGTTAAATTAATCACTTTTAGCTATCAATTGTCATAAATTTTAAAAATTACAATTAGAATACAAATGAAGAGTTTAGTTGTTGTGCAATTTGTTCACGCAAATTGAACATAAAAATTTGATCAGCTTGTTTCCTCCTCCAGCTTCCAAGCTAGTTGAAGTATGCAAATTTTGATGGGGATTGTCATAAGTAGCATTGACATCACTAAACTGGTCCAAAAAAGCATCTGTGATACGGGTTCGTCGGATAAAATTATGTATGCTTATACCAGCAATTACAATATTCTTTTGTACAGCAAAAGAATATGATGTCATCTTTTTCAGTATCGAAAAACGAGCTTTCAATACTCCAAAAGCACGTTCAATCACATTTCTTAACTTAGCATGTGCTTGGTTGAATAACTCTTCTTTTGTTCTTGGACGGAGATTTTGAAAATCAGACAACCAATACCGCACATTACGATAGGGTGACATAAATCCACGGGTATGTGTATATGCCGCATCACATAAAAAGTATTTATCTGCACGAATAATATAAAATAAATTATCTACATAAATATTTTGTAACATTAATTAAATATTTTCATCTAACCTGGAGGAAGAATTGGGAAATTATTAGCTGGATCACTCATAGTTTCTTTTAGAACTCTTGAGTCATGTGCTACCCCTTCCCAACCTGCCCAGACAAATGTGAATACAAGGTCAAAATCACATATAGCAAGCACATTTTGAAAACATTCTCCTTTGCCTCTTCCTCTGTATGGAACTTGTTCGTTTGGTGGTATAATAGCAGAAATAAGAGTTCCATCAAGTGCACCCACCGCACCCTTTCAAAAATAAATATGTTAGTATAAATGTGAGAATTTTAAAAAACTATAAATCATTATATATCCTATGAAGTTAAAATAAAATGAAAAAAAATACCTTAAATATTCCTCTGAGTCAACGGTGATGACTTATGTGATTAACTGAATTCGTAGTTGTTGGGACAATCATCTCTTTTGAAAAATGAAGCATAGCATATAATATTTCATGGAATTATTTATGTATTGTGTGTGTTGAATGATTGAATCTTCGTTTCACAAAACGATTTCGTATGTTATGACTCAATGTTATGAGAAACATTGTCATCTTCTCTTCTATGGATACATAACGACTATCTTCTAGCCACCCTCTATTTCGAAAATGACCACATAAAATTATAAAAGCTTCTTTTTTCATCCTTAACATATCTTGGCAATGACTTGGATTTCCATCAAGTATTTCTTTTAAATATCCAGTCCCACGAAGCAAACCATCAGTGTCTGGTCTCCGTCCAACACGTTTTTTCTTCAATATTTTGAATATCAAAGAAGTTACAACAACCTTCAATGCACACTTTTGTTTTTCAGACAACATGTTGTTGGACAATATTAATAAAATCTAATCAGTTTAACATAACACAATTTAACTATGTTGTTCATCAAGATCACTATGTTTACTTTTCTTTTGACGTTTATTGTCTTGTTTTTTCACATCCTTTGGTGAAGAAGGTATTTGAACAGATTCAACGTCAAGATTAATCGGTGTTTGTGACTGCGAGCCGACCATATCCGTTGGCAACCCTTCCTTCTATGGACCCCATGAATTTTTTTCAGTTGCTCTAAAACCATCAAACAAAACTTTTAACTCATTTGCATACTGTAGTCCATTATAGCGAAATTATTTTGCATCTGGATTAGCCTGTGACATAAAAATATAAAAAAGCTCAAGAATTATTTGCGTTATAGTTCTATAAGAATAATTAACAATGAATAAAGTAATACCTTTATATACTCCTCCCATTCTGTTGAACTCCAATTTATAGTATTTGTTTCTGGATCGTAACCATTTCCAGTTTTTAATATTATTTTTGACCATATTCCATATTTTGTCCTTAGATATTCCCACTGATTCTTCAATTGTTTCTGGGAGAAGTCAACATTCTTTTGCTCCTTTAAAACTACCCTCATATAATCCCAAGATTCTTTTTTTAAGCTACCTCCATTTCTTCCTTTATCAGATGATTCTTGCAGACACAAATCTATAAAGATTTTTAGCAAATCTGGATCCTTCCAATTTGCTCTAGCACCATCACTAGAAGTCATCCCTACATAACCATTTTTTAATAGAATATCAGACTATATGGTGTTGTTTAACATTGCCAAATTATTATCGTGTCCCACTAATATACAATAAAATTGATGATTACAAGAATTTAAGAACACAAGACAATTAACCAAAAACCAAAAAAAAAAAAAACAAGATATGTAAGGTTTGTTATTCACACACCAAGACACATCAATACTTATCTAATAAAATATATTCAGAACATCAATTCACACTGTATTGTCAAAAATTTGGAAACAAACACACTTGATAATTCAAAAATCCATAAATCAATTTAACATAAAAAAAAACCATGAAATTCTTGACATAAAATCAATTACTAATAACTTGCATGCATACTCCAGAATTCTCTTTATGATATTTGATATAGAACAATTTTTTATTGCTACCCATGACCTATGCAAATAGCTACTCATGCCCTATGAAATAGCTACTCATGCCCTACCCAATTTTTTACTACTACCCATGTCATATGAAATAGTTACTGTCAGAATACATGTTCAACAAAAGGATGAAACTAAAGCTGAAGTACAAATGTAAACTAAAGAGATTGGAAGAAATATGAACAGTTTGTTCATCAAAATCATCCCAGGAGTACGAAATTTTTTTGTTTGTTCGTTGATGTTTGTTCACATTTGCTCGTTCACGTTTTTTTTTTTTTTGTGATGTTGCATTAAGAAGAAAAGAGGAAGAATGGAGGAAGAAAAAAAAAAGGTACCTGTGTTTGTTGGATGGCACTTGCAGAGGCAACGAAAAAGTCTGAGATTGTGGAGAAGACAAAGAGGCGATGAAGAAGATATGCGATAGGGATGTGAAACTATTAGGGAAAATTTGTCAAATAAAATTTTATTAAAAAACCTAGTTGCTGAGCGTATTCAGTCTTCAATATTAAGTAGGTAAAGAGTTACTTAAAATTTTTCCTTATATTTAGGTGACACTTATTTTATTAAGGAGTTGTAATATTGGGTTATTAAACGAGCTTAATTTATTAAGCACTGAAAGTGTTCAGTTTTAAGACTTAAGTTAGGTTATCAAACACACCCTAAGTACCAATCTTGGTGAGATAAGAGGTGGACAATGGTATTTAGATTTAATTTATTAATTTAATAATAATTGATGAGTTCGAAATTAACTGGACTAGGCTCAACAAGTCAAGAAAGCCCAAGTTAATAAAAAGCAACCCAGGCCCAAAGGGAGACCAAGACACCAGTGCCCAAAGAGGTCACCCAAGGAGGCCAACCCCAAGGGGACCCCTCTCATTTGTTTCTCGCTCCCTCTCCTCCGCACCGCCTCAATGGTATCCTTTTACACCTTGCCAATTCAACCCAGCTCAGGATCCAAGAAGCCTGAAGGAATAGGATCACGTCGGAGCGAATATCGGGATATGCATTCAAGGAGATCAAATCTTACCATAACTGTACTTACCAAAAATTAGCGACCGTCTCACGTCACCGCCTCACTATATCTATATAAAGTAAGTCCTCTCTACACATAGGGCATGACCTTGACATCTACACACCTTGAGACATGACCTTGAGACCTCACACACCTCTCTACACACATTGCTCTCTCTCTTCCAAAGCATTATAATACTCCAGGACCATATCCTCCCGGCGACTTTTATTCATCAATAAAGATCTCCGGTCACTGTTGTCGTTCCCGAGAATGGAGTAGGTCACCCGGACCGTACCACTATAAATTTGTGTGTTTGCTATTATTTACTGTTCTGTCATTGGATTATCTATTTACTGCTCATTAATTGCACCTGTTCATATACTTGACTGTTAATCTTGCACAAAGACCAATTTGTGCATCATCAGTTTGGCATCGTCTGTGAGCACGACTAGTTTTCCCACTCTCTTGAAATCCATAGCAATCTCAATCAGGTCAATGAGTCAACAACCAGGAGATAATAACATGGCCCATCGGAAGGAGGCTCTGCCTCCCCTCACACCCTCAAAAATATCTACTACGCACACCCTCGTCGTCGGGCAACAACAACAGCTTTCACAGACCATGCAGTTGCTGGTAAAACATAACTAGCAAATCATATAGCTCGCCCAGGGAGGCGTCGCCCCTCACGCCGTGGGAGGAGCCCCACTCGGTCCAACGGGAAAGGAGCAACAACCTAATCCCTCTAGGCACCAAGCAACCCACCACCATGGGGCCCTTCGTCAAAATGTCCTAGGGCCACACCAGCAACCCCTCGGAGAAATTTAGACAATCTACCGAGGGCTAAAAGGAGGAGGAGGCGACTACAACTCCATCAGGGGGGACACTGAACACCTAAAGATTTTATCTATCTTTGATTTATATTGTTATTTATTTTTACAAAAATTATTGTGTGCATAACTGTCTTGCTTTCATTGCAGCTTATGACCTAACAACAAGTAGACAAAAGACAAAAGGTGCCCATCACCAGGTGCCCAGTAGCAGGAGCCCAGACGAGGGGTCTCGCCCTCACCACATTGGGCGGCTCCCATGATGCCGCCTAGACAATGGGTCTCCCTTTTTCATCAGACGCCTAGCACCAGACGCCCAGTCTTAAGCGCCCAACCTTAGGTGCCCAGCCTTAAGTGCCCGGCCTTAGGCGCATAGCACCAGGCTCCCAGGCTCAGGCCCCTAGCCTCAAGCGCCAGTAGTAGGCGCGCGCACCAAGTGCCCAATAGCAGCAGCCGACACCTAGCCTCAGACGCCCAGCAGCCGACACCCATCTCCTCTCCAGGTGCCCCGCGTCAAGCACCCAACACCAAGCAAGCACCAGTTGTAGGCGCGCGTACCTGGCACCCAATAGCATGTGCCCAATAGCCAGCACCCAGCCTCAGACGCCCATAACTTCAAGCACCCATCTCCTAAACGCTCTCCTCATCTCCATCTCAATGGAATGAGTCTCTGCCCTAGTAACTCTCTCAAGTGCTACTCGAAGGTCAGTCTCAAGTTGAGTAGCCCTCTCGTGCGCTAGCCTCAACTGCTCGGCAGCATCCTCTCGTGCCTGTCGTGCAGGCTTCGCGGCATCCTCTCGTGCTTGCCGCTCAAGCCTTAACAGCTCCTAAACAGCCTGTGTATCTAACTTCTCACTCTCTAGCGAGTCGCCAAGAAGCTTGATCTATGACTCTACTCTCGCGCAAGTAGTCATCAAGTAAGCCTTTGCCACAACAACCATCTCTCGAGACTATACGCAGCTCAGCCTATGAAACTGCTCTCGCGCAAGTAGTCATCAAGTAAGTTTTAACTACGGTAGCCATCTCTCGAGACTATACATAGGTCGGCCTATGACTCTGTTCTCGCTAAAGTAGTCACCAAAGAAGCCTCTGCCATGACAGTTATCTCCTGAGACTATACGTAACTTGGCCTCAGCTCCTACGGCCCTCTCACGGGATTTCCACAACTCTGACTTTGCTCTCATGCAAACAATTTGCCCCTCTCTCCAGATAATCATGTTAGATATTTTAATGTTGAGATAACATTGGTTTTGTAAGGCACACTTTTAAAGCTCAGGCCATCTGGAACCCGCGGGCCTATATTAGATTGACACCGAGCCACTACTAGAAGCAAATAAGCTATGTGGGGCTACAGTCCCCGTAGCAAGACCGCACTGGAGTCTCAACTCCTATAGTAGTACAAGGGCTAGCTCTGGTATACGCAAAAGTCCTAGTTTCTAAAAGAGTGGGGACACCACCAGGTCCCATCTCCTATGAAGCACAGGGGGCATCAAACTTCGCCCTCTTGGAATAAGGGAAGACACTACCCAAAAAGCACAGAGAGTCTTCATCATCGCCTTATCCACAAAGGCACTTGTAATTAGAGGCAAGGTCAGTATAAAGAATCAGCATAGCTGAAAGTCATTCATCATAGTCTCCCTCTCTGGCAAAAATCCAGAATGCTAGTTCGTCACCCATGAATGTCCGACAGCTGCCTGCTAGAACACAACTCTCCACCATCGTCGGTTTCACTGAATAGTACTTAAAACTCAAATTCAGAGAGATAGAGGCCCCCTCAACTGTCCAAGCATCACCCATTGCTCCTCCAATGTTCCCCATGCCCATGTTTGATGTCACACCAAAAGTTCCAGATGACCTCTCAACATTGGAGCCATCATTTGGGATGCCCACCTCAGCGTCTTGGGCACTGCTTGCCTTGACTTCCATGTAGGCGCCACCCACTAAGTCTTCCCCTGTACTAGATACCACACCAGAGTCCCAATGAAGATGGCGCCACCCAGCACCATGCAGGCGTCGCCCATATGGATGGGCTCCCCCTCTTCGCCCTCTTACTATGGGCGTCGCCCAACAGCCAGCTAGCGTCATCCAGCCGCCTTTCGGTCTCTTCAAGGGGCCTGCCTCAGTTTGCTTCCTCTTTGTTCATACCTATACCAAAAGTGAAGACCCGACAATAGCAATGTCAAATTTTTTTTTTTGGATATTGATAAACTCAACAAAGTCCTTGAAGGTAGAAAAGCATCGTGGGGAGCAAGAAAACTTCTCAAGAAAAGCACATGCCCTCAACCCCTTCCTCTCACCAAAATTCAGAGGCTTAGGGCATGGGGGCAAATGATGAGCCCGAAATTAACTGGGCTAGGCCCAAGTCAATAAAAAGTGACCTAGACCCAAAAGGAGACTAAGAAACCAGCGCCCAAGGAGGCCATCCCCAAGGGACGCAACCCAAGGAGGTCACCCTAGGGGCGCCTCCCAAGGAGGCTGACTTGATCGTAATGTGTACACCCAAGTGCAGGCGGTCAAGCTGTAGTAATAATCCTGTTTGAGTTCGAAGTCGAATCCACAAGAAACGATGTATTGATGTTTCAAAGTAAGCAGTAATAGAGATAATTGACTGTAACCTTTGAGATTTTAAAGTTGTGAGTTTTAGAGATTTTTTCTGGAGAAAATATAAGATTCTTTCCAAGACAGTTTTCAAGACAAAATATAAATAAGGTCAAATATAAAAAGATTACTATTTAGTTCGAGGATCTGGACATGTAGTTAATTATCCGGGTTATTATATTTATGCTTGATAACTTAATTAACTCCCATGTCAACAACAAGTTAATCAGAAGATAAAGATGGACTGTGAGAATTAAGAATACGATTCTGATATTTTTCTAGAACTTTACAAGAATTGTCTGTGCCGAGACTTAACCCATCTACAAACAAGCAAGTGTTTCTACAAGACATCCTACCATGATATTAATATTTTATTCTTTAAGTGAAGCACAATAATATGGAGGATTGAAGGGTAGTCATGAAGATTTTGCAGGAGTACTTGCCTTGAACCGATGAGTCTTTTTATGCAAGAGTTATCCGTGTTATAGAAAGAGCCCACGGTTATACAAAGTACCTTAGCTTTGATAGATGCAATCAATCATCCAATAAGCAAGAAAAATATTAAACATTAAGCATAAGAATAATGCATAAATATAACTTTTGGATAATTTATACATGTCATTCACTTTTTACTAAAGAGTGAATGAGCACCTACTCACTCTTCATGACTTTGGTAAAGCTAGAAAAGTGAGTGATGCTCATCCCTCCAAGTAGAGAACTTACCAAACGAAATACACCAAACAAGGAGCCAATCTTCACTGAAGAATGAGTGAATCACGTTCCACCCTTCACGGCTTTGGTAAAGCTCTAGAAAAGTGGAAGAGTTTCACTTCTCTAAGAAAGAAGGAAGCTCAAGCAATGGAAGTGAAATACATAAACAATAAAAGTAGAAGAAAGCTAGTCACATTTGGAGGGTGGCTTCCTCAACCAAGAAATGGAGGGTTGCTTCCTCAACTAAAAGATGAACTATTTCCCTTGATACAAACAATTATAAAGCTATTCTACAACTATATGAGTGAGAGTCTAAGCCTCATCAAGCTCCCTACCAAGCACACATTCTCTCCCAAAAATGGGAGTATTTATAAGTAAGAAGGAGGAGACAAGAGGGGGTGAAGTGATTTGATTCGAAATGTATACACCCAAGTGCAGGCGGTCAAACTGTAGTAATAATCTGAT
Source organism: Ilex asprella (assembly GCA_023539305.1). NCBI lineage: Eukaryota > Viridiplantae > Streptophyta > Magnoliopsida > Aquifoliales > Aquifoliaceae > Ilex > Ilex asprella. The sequence continues at coordinate 8,621,650 of CM042197.1, forward strand.
TTGAGTCTGAAGTCAAATCCACATGGAGCTATGTATTGGTGTTAAAATGTAAGAAGTAATGGAGACGAAATGATTGTAACCTTTGAGATTTAAAGTTGTGAGTTTTAGGGATTTTTTCTAGACAAAATATAATATTTTTTTCAATAAAATTTTCTAGACAAAATATAAGATAAGCTCAAATGTAAAGAAAGTCACTCTTTAGTTCGAGGATCTAGACATGTAGTTAATCATCCAATTTATTATATTTATGCTTCATAACTCAATTAACGCCCGTATTAACAGCAAGTTAATCGAAAGATAAAGATGGACTGTGAGAATTAAGAACATGGTTCCGATGTCTTTCTAGAAGTTTACAAGAATTATCTGTGCCGAGACTCAACCCGTCTACAAACAAACAAGTGTTTCTACAAGACATCCAACCGTGATATTAATATTCTATTCTTTAAATTGAAGGATAGTCATGATGATCTAGTCGGGGTATTTGCCTTGAACCGATGATTCTTTCTACGCAAGAGTCATCCGTGTCATAGAAAAAACCACGATTATACAAAGTACATTAGCTTTGCTAGATGCAATCAATCATCCAATAAGCAAGGGGATATAAACATTAAGCATAAGAACAATACACAAATATAACTTCCAGATAATTTATACATGCCCTTCACCTCTTACTAAAGAGTGAATGAGAAACTACTCACTCTTCATAGCTTTGGTAAAACTAGAAAAGTGAGTGATGTTCATCCCTCCAAGTAGAGGACTTACAAAACGAAATACACCAAACAAGGAGCCAATCTTCACTGAAAAATGAGTGAATTACATTCCACCCTTCACGGCTTTGGCAAAGCTCTAGAAAAGTGAAAGAGTTTCACTCCTCTAAGAAAGAAGGAAGCTCAAGCTATGGAAGTGAAAGAGATAGACAATGAAAGTAGAAGAAAGTTAGTCACTTTTGGAGGGTGGCTTCCTCAACCAAGAAATGGATAGCTGCTTCCTCACCCAAAAGATGAACTATCGTCCTTCTTGCAAATAATTGAAAGCATAAATTTAAGACTTATTTTATAACAAACTAAGAAGTGTTGGTCTAAATCCAAACTAACTTCAAGAACAACTACAAGTAAACATACAACAATTCTATAACTAGCTCTTATGAGTAGGAGTCTAAGCCTCCATCAAACTCTCTATCAAGTCTCCTACTTAGCACCCCTTCTCTCCAAAAAATGGGAGTATTTATAGGCAAGGAGGAGGGGAAAAGATGGTGAATGATTAGTGTATGATTCCCCAGTCAAAGTAATCAGCCAACCATTCTACAGTTAGTCTGTGGAGGACGTTCGAACGCCATATCACGTTCGAAGGTTTCTTCGGTCTTTGCTTTAAGGGCGTTCGAACGTTGACTGGTGTTCTGACCTTTCCACTTAAATGCCATGTGATCTTCAATGGAAACTCATTTTCATACTCCATGCATCAGTCTAATCTTCAAATGATTTCAGGGGACGTTTGAACGTTGGATTGCGTTCGAACGTGGTACTCAAGTACCTTAGGCTCTTTCTTCTTGCCTCAAGGTCTTCTTTCTTGACTGCAACACGCCATGTCTCAGCAGTCTGATCTTCACATAGTTCACATGGACGTTTGAACGTGAGTTGGCATTCGAACGTGGCTACCTTTGTTCTAAGCTTCTCCAATTTTGTTCCCTAATGTATTTGCGTTACACTTAAATGTGATATTTGTTGTTCTTGAACCCTTGTTCACTTTAGGACCTGAAATGACATCACTTAAACTCCATCAAAGTACAATTAGTCTAAAAAAGGCATAGTAAAATGCTAATTTTAAGTACTTATCATGAAGGAATAGTATACACCGCCCAAGTCCAAATGAAAAGCCAACCACTCTGTAATCAATCTGTAGAGAACATTCGAACTTGATTTGGCGTTCGAACGTCGTTTTTGTTTTTGCGTTATGGGCATTCGAACGTTGGATGACGTTCAAACGTTTCTTCTGTCTTTGCTTTATGAGCGTTTGAACTCTAGATGGGGTCTGACCTTCTCACTCAAGTGGCCTGTGGTCTTCTGTGGAATCCTATTTCCATACTACATGCACATCTTAGTGTTTTGCACTCATCACTCTGGTCTTCAATCAATTCAAATGGACGTTCGAAAGTTGGATAATGTTCGAACGTGGTGCTCAAGTACTTAAGGGTCTTCTTTTTTTACTGCAGCACGCTATGTCTCAGCAGTCTGGTCTTCTCATAGTTCAAGTGGACGTTCGAACGTGCGTTAACGTTCGAACGTTCATGCTTTATTCCAAGCTTCTCCAATTTTGTTCCCTTATGTACTGATGTTACACTCAAGGGTGATATTTGTTGTTCTTGAGCCTTTGTTTACTTTAGGACCTGAAATATCATTACTTAAACTCCATCAAAATACAATTAGTCTAAAAAAGGCATAGTAAAATGCTAATTTTACGTACTAATCACACCCTCAACCTAAATATTGCTAGTCCCTAGTAATACAATGATCGAATGAAAATCTATATCTAATGTCATTTTCGTAGGTCATCCGATTGCATTTAGCGTATGCAACAAGCCGTT
>CM042197.1:8624330-8651291 GCA_023539305.1 Ilex asprella
TTTTCAAAAACAATGCCCATCATCTCCTCTCCATCTCTAAAAATATACCCAACTCAACAAAATCACTCAAGACAACATCTCGTTCACAAATCACAACATACTTTTGGTAGAAGTTCTCATACCTTTCTACCTTGAGAGCCGTGGGGAAGCGATTTTTGTCATACCTACGGACAATAGGTGGCCTCCCTTCTATCACTTTGATCACCTCTTCCATGAAATTCGGCTCGATGGTTTGGGTTGCGCCTAGGAGGCATTTTGACTCTAGGCATGGCATTTTGAACTCGTCGTTTGAACATGGTATGAAACATAGGATTATGTCTATGGAGTGTGTAGTCATGGGGCTGTTGGGATCTGGGTCGTGTTACAGAAATAGAAAAGGAAGACGAAGAAGAAGAAGAAAAAAAAAAGAAAGAAAAGGATAGGGGAGGGGCCAACAGCGGTGGACGTGGGAAAAGGGGGAAAAGTATGAGGGCCTTATAAAAGCGTCCCCTCGGGTCGGGTTTTTGCCTGACCTGATCCCTTTTTGTATCGACATACGCGAATCTCGAAGGAATATTTTGGATCCATTAAAAGAATGGTTTCTAAATTTTTAACAAAATCTTCCATAAATGGTTTCAACCTCTGACCATTAACAGTAAAGATATTACCATTCGATGGGTTTTTCACTTCTACTGCTCCATGTTCGAATGTTTTTTTGACAATGTATGACCCTTTCCATCTTGACTTCAACTTACCAAGAAAGAGGCGGAGTCTTGAATTAAACAATAGGACTTTTTGAGAAGGTTCAAATGACTTCCGCACAATGTTCTTGTCATGAAAAATTTTTATCCTGATTTTAGTAATCTTAGCATTCTCATATGTTTCATTTCTCAATTCCTCCAATTCATTTATATGAAGTTTCCTTAAGAGCCTGACCTTATCCAGGTTAAAGTTCATTGCTTTAATGACCCAGTATGCCCTATGTTTCAATTCTACAAGTAGGTGACATGGCTTTTCATAGACTAATCGATAAGGAGACATACCCAAAATTATTTTAAAAGCAGTACGATATGCCCAGAGTGCATCAGTTAATCTTGACGACCAATCTACAGTTTGGGTTTACCGTTTTTTTTTAAATTAATTTGATCTCCTCATTAGCTAATTCATCATGTCTACTAGTTTATGGATGATAAGGGGTTGCAATTTTGTGAAAAATTAAGTATTTTTTCATTAGATTCCAGAAATGACAATTGCAAAAATGAGCACCCCCATCCCTTATGATTGATTTTGAAATTCTAAACCGGGATAAAATATTTTATTTTAAAAACTTGATCACCATTTGGTGATCATTATTCCGACATGGAATTGCCTCAATCCATTTGGATACATAGTCTACAACCACTAAAATGTATAGATAACCAAAGCAAAGGGAGAATGGTCCCATAAAATTGATGTCCCAGCAGTCAAAAATTTCAATCACAAGAATGGGGTTTAAGGGCATCATATTTTTTTTAGATATGTTTCCCATCCTTTGGCATCTATCCCAAGTTAATCAAAATGCATGCACATCTTTGAAAAGTGTAGGCCAATAAAGTCCACACTGCAAGATTTTTGGAGCGGTTTTCCTTGAGAAAAAATTACCACCACATGCTTCAAAATGACAAAATGGTATTACCCGTCAGCTTTCATGATCGGGGATGCAATGTCTTATGATTTGATCCTTACAGTACTTAAATACGTAAGGATCCTCCCAAAAGAAATTACGAACCTCTTTCTGATTTTTTTTTTGTCCATCATGGTAAAGAACGGAGGGAGTGTACCAGTAGCCAGAAAATTAGCAATATCAGCGTACCATGGTGTCTCATCAATCATGAATAGTTGTTCATCAGAGAATTTCTCATTAATTGGCAGTCCATCTTCATGAAATTCATACGTTAATCTGGACAAATAATTTGCCACTACATTCTCAACACTCTTTTTGTCCGTAATGATCAGATCAAACTCTTGGAGTAAGAGTATTCATCTTAAATGCTTTGGTTTGACATCCTTCTTTGGGAGCAAAAATTTTAGGGTTGCATGATCAGTGAATATAGTAATAGAAGAACCAACAAGATAGTAACCAAATTTTTTCTAAGCAAAAACTACAGCAAGCAATTCTTTTTCAGTTGTTGAATAATTTATTTGAGCATCATTCAAAGTTTTGCTTACATCATTCTTATCCTTTCTTTGTCCCAATACAAAACCTACAACCTAATCACTTGTATCACACATTAGTTCAAATGGTAGAATCCAGTCAGGGGGTTGTATGATTGGGGCAAAAATTAACATACCTTTAAGCTTTTCAAAAGCTTTCTGGCATGCTTCACTCCACGCACAAAATTACGTCCTGACTCAGGAGATGACACATGAGTTTGGCTATGGTATTGAAATCTTTAATGAATTTCCTGTAAAAGCCTGCATGTCCTAGGAATGATCGGACATCCTTTACAGTCTTGGGGCGAAAAAATTTTTAATCAGATATATTTTTGCATTGTCAACTTTCATGCCCTCAGATGACACAATGTGACCTAAGACAGTGTCTTATGTTTCCATGAAATGACATTTCTCCCAATTAAGCATCAGATTGGCTTCTTTACACCTTATCAAATCCTTTTCTAGGTTGTCCAAACACAAATCAAATGAGTCACCATAGACAAATAAGTCATCCATGAACACTTCTAAATTTTTTTCAACCATGTCACTGAACAAGTTTAGCATGCATCTTTGGAATGTTGCAGGAGCGTTACAAAGTCCAAATGGCATCTTTTTGAATGCAAATGTGCCAAAAAGGCATGTGAATATGATTTTCTCCTAGTCATTTAATGTTATCTCAATTTGATTGTACCCGGAGTACTCATCCAGGAAACAGTAAAATTCATGGCCTGATCAAGAAAGGGAAGGGAAAAATGGTCTTTCCTAGTTACGAAATTGAGTTTTCAGTAGACAATACACATTCGTCATCCTATGACGACTCGAGTTGGCGCTAGTTCATTGACATCATTTTTTACCACTGTGACTCCAGACTTTTTGGACACAACTTGGGTTGGACTAACTCATTTACTATCAGAGATGGGAAAGATTATCCCTACATCTAACAACTTGAGCACTTCCATTCTCACAACTTCTTTCATATGAGGGTTCAGTCGTCGCTGCATTTGACGAGAGGGTTTTGAATCCTTTTCAAGGTATATACCATGATTGCAGATTAATGGGCTTATACATTTCAAGTCATCGATGGTCCACCCAACGGTGCTTTTATGATTTTTAAGAACTTCAATCAGTTTAGACTCTTGTAAGTCTATGAGCTTAGACGAAATTAACATTGGATATGACTCATCCTCTCCTAAGAATGCATAATTTGAGGTTAGATAAGAGAGGTTTCAATTCAGTCTTTGGTGGCCTGTCACTTAATGAGAGTGACTTTGCTCCACTTGGTGAAATCTCTTCAAATTTGGGGGCCCATGTCTCAACAGCATGAGTAGGGCAACTTTGTAGATTTGTGTAAAACCCGAGCATGCGTCTATACAAAAAATATATATATAGGAAAATATTTTTATATAGTGAATGTTTTATTATGTATATAGAAAAATTAATATTAAAAAAAATGAAATTGAGTTATTTATGGAAATGCCATTGCATGGCATTCCTTTCCAAGCTGCTGCTTGGCAGCACAAAGACTCTCCTCAGCCTTCTCCAACCTTCCAGAGTGATTGAGGAGATATGTTTAAGATTTCAATAAGTCTCTGGATAAGGAGAACCGTCAAAAGAGGAGAGAGGGAGAAGAGAGAAGCTAGAGAGAGAACATCAAAATTTGAAATTTTTTATTTATGGAAGAAACTACTTTGAACGATCAGAGGTATGCTACTAGGCTAATTTGAGGGCTAGGAATCTCATGATATCATTAGAATTGCATATCATGTACTGAAATTGCTTGAATTCATGTTTTAAATTTTTGGGTTCTTGGTGTTTATGAAACGGGTTTTGATTTTGAGGTAATTTTGGTTAAATTGGTTGGCATGGCTGTGTTGAGGGGAGGTAGAGGAGTTTTTTAGTGGTGGTGTGGTGGTTTGTTGTGGTGTGTGGTGGTGTGAGAGTTTTAAGAGGTGAAAATATGATTTTGATAAAAACTTATTTAATCTTTGTAAGGGGGCTTGGGTCTAGCTAATTTGGGGTCAAGGAATCCATTTCCGGCCTTGGAATTGGATTTAGAGGTCATTTGTGGGGTGAAATAGGCAGTTGCATGTCTAGCCATACACTAAAAACCTTATTTTTTTTGCTAACTTTGACCTTTTTATTTTATGGGTTTAAGCTTAATTCAAAGCTTGAGAATTATGGAGTTTTTTAGTGTGATGTGTGGTGAGTTTTTAGGTTCAAAAATTGGGTAAAAATATGTACTGAGTTGGGAGAAATAAGGGTGAGAAATAGGGGGTTAAAACTGGTAGTAAGAATTTAGAGTTTTTGTCAAGGTGACCATGGAAGAAGATGAAGGACACTAGTGCACCCCGACGGCACGTGAGGGCGCGTCTGACCTCCGATTGACCTCTGGTTGGTCCCAAATGTTCTGTAACGTCCGTGCGGAGGTCCCGGTAAAATTTCAAGTTGATCTGATGGCCGGATCTATATGAGGAATAAAATAACTGTTTTAACCTCCGGAGTTTATTTGACCTAGTTTTGAGTGATTTTGAAAAAATAAATTTTATGTTAATTTTTAAGTAGGTTAATTGAATATGTGTATTAAATTTAATCAAAAAATAGCACAGTTTAATTTTTGGCTATTTCAGATCAAAATACCAAGCGGGTAGGGTTTCTCAATTCCGGAACAAGCGATATTTTTCCAACTTGTTTTTAAATTATTTCACATATTATTTATGATGATTTAGCATGTTTTAAAATATTTGATTGGGTGTTTTGTATATTGACGTGAATTCGGACTCGGATCAGGATTTCTAAGTGCGGTTGCACTAATATTTTGGAAATGATCGTATTACTCTTATTGTTCACATTGAATGAAACTCTGGGATTCTTTTTATGAAAATATAAGTGCACAAGGGTCGAGTGGCAAAAGGATTTACATTCCAGTTTGAGGTCGTAGAGGGTACTCATTGAGTTTGTAAATGCCTAGGTGGCCCTGTTGGTCTTCGGACTTGGGTACTAAATGTTGACTAGGGAGCATATCTTCCTCGAGGTGGAAGTCTCCCAAATGGTTAGATCGTATGTTCGTATGGACCCTAAGTGGTTTATTAGGATGAATTGCCCACCAGTGTAGCACTGTTCTCAAATTTTTAAACTCTCTTTTACAGGTTTGTTTAACTGCTACAAGTTCAAATAAAATGATATTTTTGCTGACATATATGCATCAAATGCTCTTTTGAATTTCTGTCCAATCATGTTAACAATACTATTTTCAAACTTATTTGCTTGGAAATTTAGTTACTTTACTGAGTTGTTGATGCTCACCCTACATTACTTTCCCTTTTTCAGATGTGATGAAGCTGAGAGAGGTGTACATAATAACCTACTAAGATTTTTGTATATATTAGGAAGATGTATCCAAAGTTTGTAGTAGAATAAATGAAAACCTAATGTGTAATGTATACTTAATTAGATATTAGTTTATAATAGTCTAAAATATGTTAGTTTAAAAGTATTGCATATGTTTTTATGATAAGTTGTAGTTTGTATATTGTGGGTTATTATGCTATGTTACGTGACGACTCGGTATGATAATGTTTCGTGAATTAAAGTAACACCTGTCACATGCTGTGTCGATTCGGGGTGTCACAAAGTTGGTATTAAAGCATGGTCACGGTCTTATATGGGTTATTATTACATTTATGTGAATATTAGTTGTTAATTAATGTGTGGTTTTATAGGAAATGTGTCAATTTGGGATGAAATTCATATAGATATTCAGGAATGGGGATATGGATCCATGGTGGAAACGTACGAGGAAACGATCAACAGAGAAGCAATAAAGGTGCTTGAAGAGAATATTCTAAAAGTTGCGGGTATTTGGCTTTTCCTTCCTCCAAGAGAGCAAAAGCTTTTTGTGCACAATCGAATGACTAGAATATTAAGAACTGCAAATAGAGCGGTGAGTATAGTTAGAAACGAGAACTTTTATCGGGTACTGTTGGAAGAAATGGCTGCTCATTGGGCAGGATGTTGGCCTCCGATCTGGATTGGAGAAACGGACAACAAAGTACTGAGGGAAATGAGGCATTCTCGGTAAATTCCTGGGAAGCGGGTGAGATGAACGCACCGGGTAACGATAGGGAAAATCCAATGCACGTCTTAGATAGTGGGGAAGATGACTAATTGCGGGGATGTGAAATCAGGAACTAAATGATGTAAATAGTATGTAGGGTGTAAGTAAACTAACAGGGTATGGGTAGCAGTATAAGATAAAGAAAAACATTGCATGTATTACTTGGATGTCAGATTATTTTAGGTGTGTGAAAATCTGACTTTTATGTGTCACCCTGTTATCTTTTGACTATGAATATGAAATAGTGATAAGTTGTTTTACTAAATGGTTAGATGTAAAATTGGTGGTTATGTTTAAAGTATTTGATGGGTTGCTTTTATTGAATGATTATTGATGTTTACATTGATGATTGGCAATTACAATTCCAGTTATAGCACATTGGGATGAATTGTTTATGGTTCAGGATATATTGGGGCACCATGAAATAGAAAGGAGACGTCGGATCCGAATCTATGCAGAGGCACTACATTTAGATATAGAAGAGACACGTGACGTAGCTCGTGATTAGAGGGAACTTGGACCTAAACAGTAGCAAGCTTTTGTGCAAGATAGGCTGAATGCACCGCTTGAAGTGGTTTAGAGGGCTAGAAACCTAGAAAGAAATGGAAGGATACCACCGGTTCCAAATAATCAAAATGATTGGAACTGGAGGTACAAGTATGGGAGCCGGAAGTAGATTTTGATACTTCTACTATCACTGATGTGGAAGATTAGGAGGGGGTGAAGTTTAGTTCGACTTATATATATGTGAATAGAATGGAATGTGATAGTAATCTAGACTATGAATAAATGTGTATTAAAGTATATGCATGTATATGATTATATGTGATTGTATGATAAATAATGGCTAGTAAATATCATAAGTTATTAACTTGTAAATAGTAATTTTAAGCTTAAGTAAATTCTGTTTGGAGTATATCTTATGGCTACTTGCGAGTTAGAAAATTTAAAATGATTTTTCTTCAAGTAAAGAAACAAACCACTTATGTTTGGTGATTTGGTTAGGAAATGGTGAACACCCGGGGAGGAAATGGAAAACTGGTGGATACATACACTGAGGATGAGTACCCAGACCGAAAAAATGAGAATATTGCAGAACCAAGGCATGGAGGGTTACAACAATTATATCAATGTCTGGCTACACTTACTACGTTAATCCAGACTCAGATACCGGGATTAACTGAAAACCCGGGAAATACACCTGTACAACCAGAACAGGTGCAAGAAGTGAGGAATGTGGAGATTCCTCCATTACCTAATATAATCAGAGGGAATGAAAGGGAGCGAGAAGGAAATGATTAGGAAGAACTTGAGAATAGGTCAATGATGATTCTGAAGGAATTTCTCAAGCAACATCCACCATCATTCCAAGGAACTACTAAACCTTTAAAAGTTGAGAAGTGGTTATGACAAGTTAAAAAGGTGATGGATGCTATGGGTATTGCACAACGATATAGAGTGGGATTAGCTACATATTGGTTTTGAAGGAGAAGCTGATCATTGGTGGGAACTTATTAAAGGAAGAGAACCAGTAGAAGGTTTGGTGTGGGAAAGATTTGAGACGATTTTTAATGGTAAGTATTTCACTGAAAGTGTTAGGGATGCTTTATTGTTGGATTTCTTAAATTTACAACAAAGTGGGATGAGTATAGCTCAGTATGAGGCACAATTTGAAGAATTAGCACACCATGCTGGTGAGTATGTAGCTAATGATGTTAAGAAGACAAAACGTTTTGCTCTTGGGTTGAACAGTACGATTAAGGAGAGAATTTCACCTTTTAGGATAAGGAATTTTAGTAAGATGATCGAGGTGGCATATATAATAGAGAAAGAGATAAAATTAAGGGATTTTCGAGGTGAGCAAGTGCAGAGGAGGAATAACCAGTCATATGGAAATAATGGAGGATCAAGGAATCATCCATATGCACGACCTGGTAATAGCAACGAAAAGAATAGAGTGAACAATGGACCAGGAGGTGATAATAACACAGAGGATTGGCATACTTGTTTCCATTGTGGAAAGACAGGACATATGAGGAATAGATGTCCACAGTTACCACCGGAAGACAAAAAGAATTATCCGAGGTATCAGTAGGGTGAGGGATCAAAACCACCTGCTATGCAAGGACAGAAGACACCATAAAATCAATCTGGTGGGGAACAAGGGAATCTAAGATATGGACGAGTATATCAAATGACTGCGAAATCAATTGACTAATGGGTCAAAGTAAGTGTTTCTTACTTTGGAAGTTTGAATATAGACACATTGATAAGTTTTGTGAGTCTATGAGTGTAGCTAAGTAAATTTCGAGGAAGAAATTTCTTTTAAGGTGGGTAGATTGTAAAACCCGAGCATGCGTGTGTACGAAAAAAATATATATCTAGGAAAATATTTTTATATAGTGAATGTTTTATTATGTATATAGAAAAATTATTGTTAAAAAAAATTAAAATTGAGTTATTTACAGAAATGCCATTGCATGGCATTCCTTTCAAGCTGCTGTCTGACAGCACAAGGACTCTCCTCAGCCTTCTCCAACCTTCCAGAGTGATTGAGGAGATATGTTTAAGATTTCAGTAAGTCTCTGGATAAGGAGAACCACCAAAAGAGGAGAGAGGGAGAAGAGAGAAGCTAGAGAGAGAACATCAAAATTTGAAATTTTTGATTTGTGGAAGAAACTACTTTGAACGATCAGAGGTATGTTACTAGGCTAATTTGAGGGCTAGGAATCTCATAGTATCATTAGAATTGCATATCATGTACTGAAATTACTTGAATTTATGTTTTAAATTTTCGGGTTCTTGGTGTTTATGAAACAAGTTTTGATTTTGAGGTCATTTTGGTTAAATTAGTTGGCATGGATGTGTTGAGGAGAGGTAGAGGAGTTGTTTAGTGGTGGTTTGTCGTGGTGTGTGATGGTGCGAGGGTTTGAAGATGTGAAAATATGATTTTGATAAAAACTTATTTAATCTTTGCAAGAGGGCTTGGATCTAGCTAATTTGGGGTCAAAGAATCCAATTCCGGCATTGGAATTGGATTTAGAGGTCATTTTTTGGGATGAAACGGGCAATTGCAGGTCTAGACATATACTAAAAACCTTATTTTTTGTTAACTTTGACCATTTTATTTTATGGGTTTAAGCTTAATTCAAAGCTTGAGAATTATGAAGTTTGTTAGAGTGATGTGTGGTGAGTGTTTAGGTTCAAAAATTAGGTGAAAATGTGTACTTAGTTAGGAGAAATAAGGGTGAGAAGTATGGGGTTAAAGCTGGTGGTGGGAATTTAGGGTTTTGGTCAAGGTGATCAAAGAAGAAGATGAAGTACATCAGTGCACCCCGACGGCACATGAGGGCGTGTCTGACCTCCAATTGACCTCTGGTTGGTCCCAAAAGTTCTGTAACGTCCGTGCGGAGGTCCCGGTAAAATTTCAAGTCGATCCGACTGCCGGATCTATATGAGGAATAAAATGATTGTTTTGACCTCCGGGGTCTATTTGACCTAGTTTTGAGTGATTTTGAGGAAATAAATTTTATATTAATTTTTAGGTAGGTTAATTGAGTATATGTATTAAATTTCATCAAAAAATAATACTGTTTAATTTTTGGCTATTTCAAATCAAAATACCAAACGGGTAGGGTTTCTCAATTCTGGAACAAGTGATATTTTTCTAACTTGTTTTTAAATTATTTCATATATTATTTATGATGATTTAGCATGTTTTGAAATATTTGATTGGGCGTTTTGTACATTGACGTGAATTCGGACCCAAATCAGGATTTTCAAGTGCGGTTACACTAATGTTTTGGAAATGATCGTATTACTCTCATTGTTCGCATTGAATGAAACTCCGGGATCCTTTTATGGAAATATAAGTGCACATGGGTCGAGTGGAAAAAAGATTTACATTCCAGTTTGAGGTCGTAGAGGGTACTCATTGAGTTTGTAAATGTCTGGATGGCCTTGTTGGTCTTCGAACTTAGGTACTGAATGTTGACTGGGGAGCGCATCTTCCTCAGGGTGGAAGTCCCCCAAAAGGTTGGACTATATGTTCGTATGGACCCTAAGTGGTCTATTAGGAAGAATTGCCCACCAGTGTAGCACTATACTCGAATTTCTGAACTCTCTTTTACAGTTTTGTTTAACTGCTACAGGTTAAAATGAAATGATGTTTTTATTGACATATATGTATCAAATGCTCGTTTGGATTTCTGTCCAATCATGTTAACCTATACTATTTTTAAACTCGTTTACTTGGAAATTGAGTCACTCTACTGAGCTGCTGATGCTCATCCTACATTATTTTCCCTTTTTCAGATGTGATGAAGCTGAGAGAGGTGTACATAATAACCTACTAAGGTTTATGTATATATTAGGAAGATGTATCCAAAGTTTGTAGTAGAATAAATGAAAATCTAATGTGTGACGTATACTTAATTAGATATTAGTTTGTAATAGTCTGAAATATATTAATTTAAAAGTATTGCATATGTTTTTATAATAAGCTGTGGTTTGTATATTGTGGGTTATTATGCTATGTTACGTGACAACTCGGTATGATAATGTTCTGTGGATTAAAGTAACACCTGTCACATGCAGTGTTTATTCGGCGTGTGACAATTTGGGTCATCATTTGTTGACTCAGATGAGATAGACTCTAGCAGAGATGATTCAGTAGGGTTCTCACAGAATGTGTCATTCAGATGTTCTTGTATCAATGATTCAATACTTCTTTGTCCTCTCCCAGGTGCTTAGCAATATTGAAAATATTCAGCTCGAGAGTTATTCCCAAAAGTTAATTTCATGACTCCATTCCTGCAATTGATTAGTGCATTGGAAGTTGCTAGGAATGGTCGACCAATAATGATGGGAATTTGGTTCTCCGCATGTATTGCTGGCTGAGTCTCTAGAACAATAAAGTCAACAGGGAAGACAAAGTTGTCCACTTGGATGAGTACATCTTTAACAATGCCCATAGAGATTTTGACAGATCTGTCGGCCAACTGGAGTGTGACACAAGTGATTTTGAGTTCACCCAGACCCAGTTGCTGGTAAACAAAGAAAGGAAGCAGATTGACATTGGCTCCAAGGTCTAACAATGCTTGTTCTATTCTGAAGTTTTCAATGACACATGACACAGTCGGACATCGGACACCCTGAATCCTTGTATTTTGGAGGGAGTTTTATATTGAAGCAAGACACTGGCTTGTTCTATCGAGAAAGCTCTTTTTTAGACATTCTGACTTCTCTTGACTGTGCATAAGTCTTTTAGAAACTTGGCATAGGACGGAACATGTTTGATTGCTTCCCGAAGTGGGATATTTTTCTTTACTTGCTTGAAAAGCTCTTAAATTTTAGGTTGATTATTCAATTTATGTTTGATTTTGAGTCTATGAGGAAAAGGAGCAAGAATGGAACACGAAGGTTCTCTTTTCTCTAAAGGTTCTGGCTCTTGTTCAATCATAGGCCTAGGTTCTTCTTCAATTATAAGTTCAAACTCAACTAGTGAGTTGACTGGGATTGACTCAGGTCTTGGCTTTGGAATTAGCATGTTTGTGATGGTCTTGTCAATCACTTTGCCACTTCTCAGTGCAGTGACAACTTGGGATTGGTCTTGTGGGTTTTTCATGATTGAAGGATTTTTCACATGAAATTAGCCTTGTGGAGGTTTTGGTTGGGCAAGAAACTTGCCCTTTTATGTGTGCTCATGGACTGGGTCAACTTTTGGATGTGGCTTTTAAGATCTTTGAAGGATTGAGTGGTTTAGGTCTTGAAATCAGTAAAAGCCTGAGTGGAACTATTGTTGTAGTTCATTTACTTTACATGAACTGATTCAGTGTGTCCTCAAGGTTCATCTTTTGTGGTGGTTGGTATGGTTGATATGCGGGAGGTCCTTGAGGTGGTGGGTGTGAACCTTGTGGTTGGTTCATGGGAGTTGGTTGTGTGTTGTTCCAACTGAAGTTCGGGTGGTTCCGCTACTATGGATTATTTTTTTCAGAGTATGGGTTGGAGTAAGGCTTGTTGAATGCATTTTTTTGTTCCAACAAGACTTCTTTGAATGCTGGGATGGTAGGACATTCCCTAGTGGGATGTTCTGTCAGGGCACAGATCCCACACACTTGTTTTGTGGGAGGACTAACATCAACTTGATGAACCTTTTTCATCTCTAAAGCTTCAAGCTTTCGAGATAAGGTGGACATTTTTGCTCTCAAGTCATCATCTTCTTTCAAAACATACTTTCCTCCTTGGGAAGCAGATGGTCTAGCTTTAATAGTGGTAAGAGAGGCTGAGTCCCACATCTGAGAACTATCAGAGATATTGTCAAAAAAAATGAATGTCTCCTCCAGACTTTTACCCATAAACTCTCCTTGGGCCATCATTTTGACAAACTGACGCAGTCTATTGGGCAAGGAGTCATAAAAAAATTCTTCCAAAGTCCAATTCTCAACAGCGTGGTGTGGGCAAGATTAGAGAAGATCTTTGAATCTCTCCCAAGTCTCTCCTTCTTTTATCAAAAAATTCATGATCTGTCTTTTAAGTGCATTCGTACAGTGTAGAGGAAAAAAACTTTCTGAAAAATTCATTTTGCATTGCAATGCCTGCCAGTTTGGTATTAAAAGAGCCTTTAAAGAATTTAGTCATTGTTTAGCTTTGTCCCTTAAAGAGAAAAGGAAAAGTTTCATCTTGGCCAGTTCAGAATTGTCTTGAAATATTTCACACACTTCCTCAAAATCTTTTATATGCAGATATGGATTTTCTGCATCAAGTCCATGGAAAACAGGTAATAACTACATAGTCCCCGACTTTACAGTAAAAGGGGGAGTATTTTCAAGAAATACAAAACAAGAGAGGACACTATTTCTTGTGGGATTCAAGTAATCCCTCAAAGTTCGAATGTTAGGAAATTCCCTCTCCCTCATAGGGACTTCTCTGTTTCTGTCATTATTTGTCATATTACTCTCACAAGTGTCTGTTATTGATCTAGGTGGATTTGGTTCAGGCTGATTTACATGATTCCGACGTCTTTCTAGAAGTTTACAAGAATTGTCTGTGCCGAGACTTAACCCGTCTACAAACAAACAAATATTTCTACAAGACATCCAACCATGACAATAATATTCCATTCTTTAAGTGTAGCGCAATAATGGAGAGGATTGAATGGTAGTCATGTAGATCTAGCTGGGGTACTTGCCTTGAACCGATGAGTCTTTCTATACAAGAGTCATCCGTGTCATAGAAAGAGCCCACGGTTATACAAAGTACCTTAGCTTTGCTAGATGCAATCAATCATCTAATAAGCAATGGAAATATTAAACATTAAGCATAAGAACAATGCACAAATATAACTTTTGGATAATTTATACATGTCCTTCACCTTTTACTAAAGAGTGAATGAGAACCTACTCACTCTTCATGGCTTTAGTAAAGCTAGAAAAGTGAGTGATGCTCATCCCTCCAAGTAAAGGACTTACAAAACGAAATACACTAAACAAGGAGCCAATCTTCACTGCAGAATGAGTAAATCACGTTCCACCTTTCATGATTTTGGTAAAGCTCTAAAAAAATAGAAGAGTTTCACTCCTCTAAGAAAGAATGAAGCTCAAGCAATGAAAGTGAAAGACATAAACAATAAAAATAGAAGAAAGCTAGTCACATTTGGAAGGTGGCTTCCTCAACCAAGAAATGAAGGGTTGCTTCCTCAACCAAAAGATGAACTATCTCCCTTGATACAAACAATTATAAAGCAATTCTACAACTATATGAGTGGGAGTCTAAGCCTCCATAAAGCTCCCTACGAAGCACACCTTCTCTCCAAAAAATGAGAGTATTTATAAGTAAGGAGGAGGAGACAAGAGGGGCCAAGGAATAGTGTATGCTGCCCAAGTCTAAGTGAAAATCCAACCACTCTGCATTTAATCTATGGAGAACGTTTGAACGTGATCTGGCGTTCGAACGTTGTTTCTGTTTTTGTGTAATGGGCGTTCTAATGTTGGATAGCATTCGAACGTTTCTTCTGTCTTTGCTTTTTGGGCGTTCGAACGCTAGATGGGGTCTGACCTTCTCACTCAAGTGGCCTATGGTCTTCTATGGAATCATATTTCCACACTCCATGCATATCTTGGCGTTTTGCACTCATTACTCTGGTCTTTAATCAATTCAAGTGGACATTAGAACATTTAATGACGTTTGAACGTGGTGCTCAAGTACTTCAGGGTCTTCCTTCTTGACTGCAATATGTCATGTCTCAGCAGTCTAGTCTTCTTATAGTTCAAGTAGACGTTCGAACGTGAGTTGGCATTCGAACGTTCATGCTTTGCTCCAAGCTTCTCCAATTTTGTTCCCTTGTGTACTGGTGTTACACTTAAGTGTGATATTTGTTGTTCTTGAGCCTTTGTTCACTTTAGGATCTGAAATGTCATCACTTAAACTCCATCAAAGTACAATTAGTCTAAAAAAAGCATAGTAAAATATTAATTTTAAGTATTAATCAGAGTCCACTCCAAGGGGCGCCTCCCAAGGGGACCCCTACTCTCCTTTGTTCCACGCTCCCTCTCCTCCGCACCGTCTCAGTGGTATCCCTCTACACCTTGCCAATCCAACCCAGCTCAGGATCCATGAACCCTGAAGGAATAGGAGCACGTGGGAGAGAATATCGGGATATGCATTCAAGGAGATCAAATCCTACTATAACTGTACTTACCAAAAATTAGTGATCGCCTCACATCACCGCCTCACCGTACCTATATAATGTAAGCCCTCTCCACACAGAGGGCATGACCTTGACATCTACACATCTTGAGACATGACCTTGAGACCTCACACATCTCTCTACACACATTGTTCGCTCTCTCCCAAAGCATTGTAATACTCCTGGAGCATATCCTCCCAGCGACTTTTATTTATCAATAAAGATCTCCGGCCACCGCTGCCATTCCCGATAGTGGAGTTGGTTATCCGGACCGAAACACTATAAATCTGTGTGTTTGCTATTATTTACTGTTCTACCATTGGATTGCCTATTTACTGCTCATTAATTGCACCTGTTCATATACTTGACTATTGATCTTGCACGAAGACCAATTTGTGCATCATCAATAATAATTAATACTTATTTTAATTATATGTATTTATAATTATTGATGGTGTGCTTTGCACGACCGAGCAGAGGTAAATGGTTTGGAGATCTTCTTATGAACGTTAAACGGGATTACTGGGTTATTCAATCAGAATTTCTTGATTCTTGGGGGTTGAATTATCACTTCAAGGGAATAACAGTGAATAAAGATCATTAGGTAAAGAATTTATAGTGATTCAACAGCTTAAAAGTTTAGCTAGTTTACTCTAATGAAATTTCTTCCTCTTATGAGAGTTTTTTATTAATTGAGAGAAGAAGATTACAGAATTACATCGAGTAATAACACAGATGCTTGCTTGATTACAGTGGATTTGATCCCTACTTATAATATGCAGTTGTCTTTATTGATTGTCTTGTGTGATTTCGTTTTTATCTCATTAGTACCCGCTAGAATGAATTTGCATATAGAAGTAGGATATTTTTTTTTGAACTGGAAAGTAAAAATTTCATTATGAAACCGATTCATACTTACAGTCAATTGAAAGGAAACATCTCAAAAATTCAAACCAAATCATGAAATTGAATGACAAAAATTTAGCATAAATCATGAAGTTATATGACACAAATTCAACTTTGTATCGTTCCAATTTTATTGGATGTCCCCGAAGGGACAACACAAATTCAACTCGAACCATGAAATTGAACCCAAAAACATGAAATTGAAGATGAGAAATTCAATTGAAAAATCATGAAATTAGACCCAAAACCGTGAAATTGAACATGAGAAATTCCACCCAAAAATCCTGTTAAATTCATGGTAGTTTTTTCTGGGGATTGATTCATGAAGAAACTAATGAGCACTGTTATACCAAATTCCCTCCCACTGCGACTATGTTGATTTCATCAATTTGAGCTAGTGCGTGGGGTGCGCTGGAGTGTGCTTCGGCGTCGTGGTGGTGAGAGTCAAATAGAGAATAAGAAAAAAAGTGAAATACAGAGAGGAAGAGGACGAAATTGGGGGAACCGGTTTTATACAGTTGATCCAGTAAGGAGAGGAATGGAGAAAAGACAAAGAAGACTAGTATTGTATTATTTGGTCATTTAACTTGCCATTTTTTTAGATTAAATAACTCAAATTTATATCTTCTGAATTTAGGGACAAACTGGTCCTTGTAATCTTGTTGTAATGGTTGGCAAGAATATGTTACTGACAGGGGATATTAATGTAATTATTCATACTTGAGGGGGGTCGATCTGATTAAAAGACAAACTTCAAGAATTTGGATGCAATTTATCCAATAATAAAATATTTGAGGGTGACACTCAACAAGATTCAATGGTCAGGATTAAGTCAAAAAAAGTCCAAGGGAGATAAGATAATTAAGAGAAAATTTTCTTTGTGAATCTCGGATAATGAAGAAGTTTGACGACTTAACATTATGAGCTGACGATTATAAATGGTTCAGTGCACGATAGATGACGTTGGAAGTAAATGATATGATTACTAATCTTGTAGCTGGAAAAGACAATTCCAGTGGCTAAGAGTCGTCGCCTATAAATAGAGAGGCTTAAGTTATAGAGAAAATATATCTCATTCACACATAGGCAACATACCAAAGCTTTCCTCTCCAATGATTAATTTAGTTTAGTTATTTGTTTGTACCCAGTAATAGTCATCTCGGTGACCTTTCCGTTTAATTTCAAGTGAAGTAGATCATACAACAACTCCTTTTTGTCGTTTATCTAACTATCTTTTTTTTCAAGTTATTTTAAATTCCTAGATCATACGTTTACTATTAAGAAAATTATTTAAGTCTTTAATCTTCAAGGTAGAGAAAGAGATCTAAAAGTAACCATATGCTTTGTTTCAATTGCTTGAACAGTCATAATTTTAAAATTTTATGTCGGTTTGAATAGATAAAATTGTAAGTGTTTGAAATCTAAATACATTTAGATTTTGGTACGCCCGCAATTCAAAATACGTCAAACACATATGAACTTTGAAGGAAATCAGTTGAAATTTTGGCTGCTCTATTTCCTAACACATTGTTAAAAGCATATTACTATGGAATTGGCTTAAGAACTAAGATTCTATTCGAGTACCCCTTTTGAAAAAGGAGTTCTAAAATTTTGCAATTACATGTTCCAACTTGTGCAACGAGCGCCAATTCCAATAGAAATTCTTTGGGTACTATATGTTTAGAGAGGAATCTATGGTTTCAAATGTTCATATTTTGTGAGACCCATTCTAACAAAATAAGAAAGGCTCAATAGGTAGAAATATACCATTGTTACATACAATATAGTTGGCTGAATCTAATTTATGGTAAGATTTATGATTACCAAACCCACAAAAATTAATAAACTAGGTAGATTTGTGCCATTTTCAATGATTACCCTACAAATACTAAAGAAAATATAATGCACCCACATGAGAATTGAGAATCAATTTCTTTCAAAATTTTTCCACCACTAAATGATAACATAGAATAAGGTTTAAGGGTCTCTAATGTCTTCGTCAGTTTCTTTTAGTGGATGGGGGGAGAGAGAGAGAGAGAGCAAATAAACGAAAATCGCCTTACAGCAGGAGTCAAGAGAGCCATCAACGGCGTGGTGCATTTTGTTGGTTCTTACATCAATTCTGTCATATTTTCACTTGCCTCTGTGTACTAGTGAGGACAATATCACATCAGGCAAAACAATCACTAGTAATGACACTATCACATCTGTTGATGGGACCTTTGCATTAGGATTCTTCTCTCTTGGAAATTCAACCTATAGCTACCTTGGGCATATGGTATAATACAATACCCAATCAAACTGTCATTTGGGTTGCAAATAGGGAATCTCCACTTCCTAAAAATTCTTCTGCCATTTTAACTCTTGGTGAGGATGGAAATCTTATCCTTCTAGACTGGAAAAGACAAGTTGTTTGTTCATCAAGCGTTGCACTTTCTAATTCTAGTGTGAAATCCATTATCGGGGTTTTAATGGATACCGGTAACCTTGAGCTTAAACGTGGTGGAGGTGAATATATTGTGTTGTGGGAGACCTTTGAACATCCCACTAACACATTGATGCCTGACATGAAACTCTGGTTAAACTGAACAACCGGCCGAGGAAGCCTGGTCACATCATGGGCAGATGATGAAGATCCTCGGCCAGGAATATTCTCTACTGGCATAGATTCTGAAGGGCGCCCACAAATGTTCATTTGGAAGCAACACCATCCTTATTGGAGAAACAATGTCTATGCTGGTAGTTCCTCTTCCACAGGGTTTGATAGATCACACAGGTTTTCACTTTATCTTACATATGCTTTCGAAGGTGATGAAATTTATTTCACTTATGGTGGCTCTGAAAGCTAAAATAAATTAAGGCTCATATTAAGGACTAGTGGTCAAGTTGAGCTTTTGCTATGGCAGCAAAGTAGCAGTACATGGTTAGTTCTATGGTAGATGCCAGAAACTTAATGCGATTTCTGCTCACATTGTGGTTCATTTGGTAGCTGTGAGCAAAATGGTTCCCTTCCATTATGCAAGTGTTTGACAGGTTTCGAGCCCAAGGTTCAGAAAGAATGGGTCACCGGAAATTGGACTGGCGGGTGTGTGAGAAAAAAGTCACTGATATGTGACAAAGGAGTTGGATTTTTGAAGCTGGAAAGGATGAAACTTCCGGATGGTTCGATCTCGTTAGGGAATATGAGTGTTAGTAAATGTGAATTTCAATACCGAAGCAACTGCTCCTGTACAGCTTATGCATATGCTATTGGTTTGGAGATTTGATGGATCTTACACATAACTACATCACTAGTCAAGATCTCTATTCACCTTCATGTCTCTGAAATAGGTATGTTTATATTTTTTTCCTGTTTATATGAATTATTTTAAGAAATGGTTTGGATGGGATTTGTCAGTTAAGTGCATTGTTCCATCAATATCGATAAAAAAGTGTATCCAGTACACGAGGCTCTCACCATTACGGGATCTGGGAAATGTTAGATGCATACATCCTTACCCCTGTAAGCAAAGAGGCTATTTCCGTGACTCGAACTCGTGATCTTCAGGTCACAATGGAGTAACCTTACCATTGTTCCCTCGATGTCAATGGGATAATTTAATTTGCTTCCTATGTTAAATGCAAGTGGTAGGAAAAACAATTCAAGCAATAAAACTAGAATTCTGATTGTAGTTGCGGCTGCCCTTTCTATAGGATTGCTTCTTATTACTGTTTCTGGCTATGTCTTGTGGTTCAAAAGGTTGAGAAGGCAAGGTACCCCATCTATCTCTTTCTCTCTCTCTCTCTTGGACAAACAAGAGTTATAAGCACACTTACAAGATGCTTCATGCATGGTTTTGCTTTACTGATGACATTATCCATACAGAAAGGACCTTGGGAAATATAGTTAGGGTTTCTACAAGGTTTATGATAGATGGAGTTGGGCACAATGACACAAAGCTATTGTCATTCAATTTAAATAATGTATTAGCAGCTACAGACAACTTTTCTGAAGGAAACAAGGTTGGAGAGGGAGGGTTTGGTCCTGTTTATAAGGCAAAAGCTTCAATTTGGTGTAAAATGAGTTTCAATTTGGATCGGGTTTTACATGCCCACAAATCATCTTTCTTCCAGGGGTTTTTGCCTGAAATTCGCGAAGTACCCATTAAGAGGCTCTCAAAGAGATCATTACAAGGACTTAAGGAGTTCATGAATGAGTTGAAACTTATTGCCAAACTTCAACATACAAATCTTGTCAGGCTCATGGGGTGTTGCGTTGACGGAGAGGAAAAGATATTAATCTACAAGTACATGCCCAATCGAAGCCCGGACAAATTATTATTTGGTACTTGTTTATTTCCTCAAAACATTCTTAAAACTATTATTTTAAGGTATTCATAATACATATCCCTGATGTGTGAAGGCTCTACTTTCCAGTTCCTAATTGCCCACTAATATTTGTTCTCTATCAGGTCCTTCCAAGCGAGCGAATTTGGATTGGAATAAACACTTCCAGATTATATAAGGAATTGCTCAAGGACTTATTTATCTTCACAAGTATTCAAGGTTGAAAGTCATTCACAGGGACTTGAAAGCAAGTAATATTCTACTGGATGAAGCAATACCCCCAAAATTTTAGACTTTGGAATGGCACGGATTTTTGGGCTAAATCAAACCGATGCTAATACCAACCGAGTGGTTGGTACATAGTAAGTAATAAGTACATGAATTATAGCAGGATAAGCTTATGTTACTAGTGGTATAACATCAATTATTGTTACTTGGTGGTATAGTGGCAACATGTCGCCTGAATATTCATTGTATGGGCAATTTTCTGAGAAATCTAATGTATTCAGATTCGGGGTCTTATTGTTAGAGATTATGAGTGGTAGAAGGAACACATATTTCCATTGCACTGAACTCTCTCTTACCCTTTTAGGATGGATTAGCATCCTTAATGTTTTTCAGTCATGTTGATTAATTTGTATACAAAATTATGAGTTATAACCTTTTGGTTTAATCCTTTCTTAAGCATGGGAAAATTGGAAAGAAGGGAGTTGTTCTGAGGTAATCGATCCATCGATAAGGAGTACTTGCAAACTTCAGGAGGCTGTGAAGTGCATCAATGTGGGGCTTCTTTGTGTTCAAGAAATTTCAACCGATCAACCAACAATGTCTGGTGTAGTTCTCATGTTGAGCAATGAAGTTTCATCAATTCCTTCACCCAAAGAACCTGCTTTTTCTACTCACAGGAGTGTCACTACTACTACTTCACAGGCTTCCAGTAGTTGTTCCAACAATCATATGACAATTAGCACGCCAAGGCGTCGATGATGGAATTCGTTAGTTTCAAAGTCTGTAAGCCTGTGAAGAAGCATTGGGGAGAAAGAGATATCCTAGTTGAGCAATATTTTCATATTTATTTGGGAAAATTTTAACCACACACCCTCTAGTTTACCATATCTTCAAGGACACCCCCTCTATTTTCTAAATCTTCAATGCAAAGTGCTAGAAATGAGTGATGCTTGAAAGGGACAAGACCATTTACAAGAGTAGAAACCACCAAGGTGTTACTATATGGATAGGGCTAATAATCGGACTTTTAAAAAAAATCAAGTTCTGCTTATCTAAAAAAAGGAGCTGAACCCAAGCTGAGTCTTTTAAGCTTATTTTTCTAAACAAATCTAAAAAATTGTTCAAGTTCGACTCGTTTAGAAAGTGAACTGAGCCCGAGTAACTCGCATCAATTATTAGTCATATGCGCGGCACATTTTTGTCATAATACCTGAGGCTTCTATCATATCAGCCTCACATTTTCATTCAACCAGGATCCGAATTATCTTGATGAGGTGAATTTGGAAGATAATACATAACTAGATCTTTATTTCTACAAACAAAAACAAAGGAAAAAAATTAGGTATGTAATTATTATGAGAGGAAATTAAACTGAATAGCTAATGTGCCTATCTAAATGTCACAACTTGGCCAGTAAAATTGTTTTAGCCTAGATAAAGAAGAACATAAATTAAGAACAACATTATCGACCTTCTCCAAGAGAAACAGTCAACTCATTATTGGACTGTGCTTCTGGTTTACTTGAGGAAGAAGACGGTGTGCTGGAAAGGCGTTTTCTTGCTACAAAAGCCGGTTGTTTAGGGTTGCGAAGGGTTGAAGTTTCACTGCTGAGCATTAACACTACATTTGTCATGGTGGGACGATCACTGGGATCTTCTTGCACACACAAGAGCCCAACATTTATGCACTTCAAAACTTCACTTCTACTGCTTGATTCCAAGAGTGCCTGGTCCATCAAATCCATTGCCCTCTCTTCCTTCCACAATCTCCAAGCCTGAGACAACCATCAGAATATTTAGAGATGTCAATCAAGTCATGTTATCATGTTCACTAAGTGTCATTTCGGATCGTATCATTTCAAGTTTGTGTAATGATAAAAATTGTTCAATTTTTAAGCAAATTATACAACACAAGATTAAGTGAAAAAAAATAAATTGTGTTAGTAATACCAACTAAATGGGTTATTCAAGTCTAAGACTAACCAAACTCTAGTTGTATGGGTGTGCCATATTCGGATTCATGTCGTACTGTGTTTGTGGTAATGTGCAAAATTGAAACCCTTAATAACCATACATAAAATTATGAAGCAAAAAAAAACTAAAGGGTTATCAGGTTGAAGAAATTTTCAATACTTACATAGCCTAGAAGATTCATGGCTTCTTTAGAATTATAAAATCCTGTGTTCCTTTTTCCACTGATAATCTCGAGGATAACAACTCCAAAACTGAAGACATCTGATTTAATTGAGAACAATCCATCTAATGCATACTCTGGAGACATATAGCCACTGCATTGCACCATATCTCAGGGAAGAGAAATTAGAATATCAGAATATATAGGGGTGCAAATGAACATAGCTAAGTTGAGCTTTTGTTGTTCGGGATTAGCTCATTCATTCATGAAGAGTGTTTGGAGCCGGCTTGGAATTTTAATGAATTCTAAACATCTTCAAGCTTAGTTTGATAATTTTGTGTCCAAACTTGAGCTCAACTCGTCCGAATTCACAACTAAGCTCAAGCTTAAATTCAAGTTTAGACTCGTGTTCAAAATCAAACTTGGCTCATCTATCCATTTAAAAATTATCATGAACAATATATATACATAAGGCTACATATATAATACATAAAATTGTAATATATATGTGCATATAAATGTATGTTTATGAGCCTAACTAGTTAAATAGTGATAATCAGGCTTGGCTTGTTCCTTATACGAGTTTCAAAATTGAGATTGAGATCGGTTCATTTGATAAATGAACAAACTTAAAAAAGTGTTTATCAAGCGCATCCCAAGTTGTTTTTAAACAAATTAGTTCATTTGAACCCCTAAATATTAGTCACAACTGGCTTTTTATGCATAAAGGGGCTAAATCTATGTGATGAATGACAAAATAGGGCAATCTTGTTTCCACAGTAATGCCAAAGCTCTTGTACTTACTAGGTTCCAACGACTCTGTTGGTATTTGCTTCTGTTTCTTTACCTCCAACTATTCTTGCCAAGCCAAAGTCGGAAATTTTGGGATTCATCTCCTCGTCTAACAAAATGTTGCTTGTTTTCAAATCTCTATGAACAATCCTTAACCTGGAATCTTGGTGAAGATAAAGAAGCCCTCGAGCGATACCCAAAATGATGTCGAAGCGTTTCTCCCAATCCAATAACATGCCAAGTGTTTGATCTTGCAATGACATTCATTGTGAAACACAATTTCAGTGACCATGTTTAGTCTCTGCTTATCAACAGTAGTGTTTGTAAGCATAAAAAGTTGGTAACTTAGGCATATAAACTGACCAAATATGAAGGCATCTAAGCTTCTGTTTCGCATATATTCGTAGAGAAGAATCTTTTCCTCTGCGTTGATACAATAGCCCAATAGTCTGACTAAATTTCTGTGCTGAAGTTTAGCAATCAAGACAACCTCATTCTTGAATTCCTCTAATCCCTGTCCTGAATAGATTGACAACCTCTTTACAGCTACTTCTTGGCCTCCAGGAAGCATGCCCTGTTAGATTGGGGACTATTAGATAAATATATATGTTACGTCCCTCTCTAACACCTTAAACTTTTAGAATAGTTGGTGGTTTAATGTGGTATCTGAGTTCAGAATGAGATTTTGAGTTCAAAACACTTTAGGCCCCCTTCCTTACTCCACAAACCGAAACAAAAAGCAATCACATACCCGAGAGGGGCCACACATGAAGGAAATATTATATAGACATGTATGTTACACTTTTTTCTAACAGTTTAAATTTTTATGAGTTGATCAACAGGGCGACCAACTATATAATGAACGTAGCAGTTGAAAATGAACAATGGTGTGGATGAAATGATGATTACCTTGTAAACAGGCCCAAATCCTCCTTGTCCAAGCTTATTTTCATCTGAGAAGTTATTTGTAGCTGCTAGTATGATTTCCATATCAAAAAAAGGTACATCAATGGCTTCCTTGTCATCATCTTTAAACTGGCTTGTACCTATCAAGTCTTTGACTCGCCGTTCACTGTCATGTAAGTGCGTTAAAGGATTCCCACGCATGCCTTCTCTAGTTTCTGAGGTATGTAAAAAAAATTTAGTTCAAATTGACTCTAAAGAACAACACATCTCTATGCATAGTAAACACCTGCTAGTTAGTCACCTTCTCTTTGGGCTACCGTTTTTCGTCGATAAACAATATAGCTAAAGCTGCATAATAGTATGACCAGAAAAATCAGAGTTGTAGATATAATCACGGCTGTCAGCGGGACTGTCTTGCTATGTTGAGGCACTTTTGATTGGTTTCTGCCTCCTGAAACTAAAGCACGAGACATTTGTAATTCAATACTCAACTCAATTAAATTTTTGTATTCAATTAGCTAATCTCAAAGTCTAATAGCTTATATAATGGTAAGATCAAGCTTTTATTTGATTTTACGAATACTATCATCAGCTAGAATATTGTCTTGTTTATTCTGCCCGCCACCTTACTGTCATAAAATGTACAAAACACATAATTTTATCTAAGTATAATAGAGTATGCACACCTGGAGTACAAGTCAAATTGAGGCCATCCCACATAAAGTCCGGGTTGCAAAGGCACCTTCTCTCCCAGTCTCTTCCTGCATTGCAAGTTGAATTGGACCAACCCCTACAATCTTTAGATGAATTGCACTTCGGTTCCATAGGTGGATCATAACCAATCTCTACTTCATTGCTTCCTTTACTTCGAAAATCGAAGCTAGAAGTTGCAGGGTCAATGTAACAGGAGTTAGTAACTGTAAATGGCGACAACGGGTGGATTTGCAAGCCTTGGCTTATTGAACTTCGGCCAACACAATTAGTCGCGTTTTGGGAATTAACTTCTACGACAAATCTAAGTATCGCTGGACTGAAACTAGTAACCCGATAGTTGCCGCTAGCTGCCCGGAAGAGAACCTGGCCGGTGGAGTCATCACAATAGAAGCTGTAGTACAGAGGATCACCACATGTTGGCCCAGTGCTTAGGGGATAGGGTATTATGTTGTTACCACAAGGCTCACAGTCCCTTACTGTTAATTCTGCAAATAATGCAATAGGTATAAGAGTATGCAATTATTGTGTCTATCAAGTTGTGTTGTGTCATCTTCACTGTGTTATATTGAGTCGTGTCATATTCAATCCATGTAAACTTCAAAAAATATTCAATCCATGTTATTTCGATTCGTGTCATGTGTGTGCATGTGTCAATATTCGTTAGTACAAAACTATGTAGTTCTAAAACAAATAATATACGATAGTAGCAGATCAACAAAAAAAATAAATAAATAAAACTTTTGTTGTTTTCTTACAATATTAGTTAAACGGATTCTTTAGTGAGTAATAACAACCTTACCTACTAATTATTCATGATAATGAGTTGTGTAATTTTTGTGTTTGAGTCGTGTCGAGTTTGGATTGTCCTTATGTTAATGAGTAAAAAGGGTATCCCATATGCAATCACCCTCTCTTTAT
This sequence comes from Ilex asprella, assembly GCA_023539305.1. Classification (NCBI taxonomy): domain Eukaryota; kingdom Viridiplantae; phylum Streptophyta; class Magnoliopsida; order Aquifoliales; family Aquifoliaceae; genus Ilex; species Ilex asprella. Next base: position 8,650,226 of record CM042197.1, read on the forward strand.
ATTTTATGTATATCCCCTATTTTCACAAATTACCACTGACATTGTTAAAGAAAAATATGATTTATGTGATCCCCAATTATTTTCAATAACTTTTAATCTTGTTTTGAGATTATGCAATATAATCTCTCTCTCTCTCTCTATGGCAAATTTTTCCTTAATGACAGTCAAATCCACAAATTGCAAAAGAAAGAAAGCATCTGTGTTTCGTGTCGGTAAGTATTAAGTAAGCATTGCTCTTTCTATTAACTGGAAGTACCTAGGTCAGAAGCTCCAATACGAATGGAAATGTTAAGGCTACTACCCGCATATCCCTCCTTAAGATTGACGAGCTCGGAGGTCCAAATCCAGCAACCATATCTATTACTTCCCCTTCTTATATCATTTTCTGCATTATAAGTATACGCCTGGCAAAGACAATTGGCAAGGCACTCATCTTTGCAAGCCTCCTCACTATTCGCAGCCTCGTACGGCGTGTCTGGATTCCCAACCTTCATCATCGTCACGTTGACAAAAATATCACTCTCCTCTTTGTTGTTGCATATCTTAGATTTCCGAGTACACCCACTTTCAAAGTCTCCCGCAAGCCAGTTTTCAGGCGAATCAGGGTCAAACCCTGCCACACACTTGCACACTATCCCATTCTGGCTATTGCAGCTCCCAAATCTGCCACAAGCATTATAAATACTACAATGGTCGTGGGGCTCTGACCATATCAACGACCACCCTTTATTGTTATCATTACTCCAATTAAAATATTGTATCTCGCCAGACGAGTTCATCAACAACCTCGTATTATTGTTAGAGGGTACTCTAACCTTAACAAATTTATTACTACCGTTATAATACACATTCTTGCTAAAATTTGACAGCAAATAAGCTACCTCAGAGGGCAATTCGTTGGAGCTGTTGAATCTACCTGAATCTCCACTTTTCCAATATGGCGTCGTTCTTTTCTGGGTGACGTAAATATTTCCTGTGTTGCCTTCTTCACCTAGTTCGAACGTAAAGTTTCCCATTCTCGGATCATTTGTACTTCTCCATGAAGTCAATTTTATATTGTCATCCA
>CM042197.1:8651391-8681088 GCA_023539305.1 Ilex asprella
ATCTCGTTCGGATAAAATGAAGGGAATGGCAGAAACATTTAGAAAGATAGTACCTTACCCCTAAAAATGGTAATCTTGATCACTAGGACAATTAAGACCAGTTTGAATTAAGTTAAATGGTTGATTGCTAAATATGCTATAGGACCGATCTTGATTTAAGTTACGATCACTAAGCTTGATTCATAGGGCTATCAAAATTCGACATGACGCGATTAACCGATACAAATTAAGCGAGTTTGAGCGATATCTTAACGGTTTTGATTGATAAACGGGTTAACACACTAAACACGTTTAATAAACGAGTCATATTCAAGTGAGACATGTCCAACCGTTTATCACATGTTTACCCATTTTAAATAAAAATAAATTAATAATTATTTTAAAAAATTAACAAGAAAAAAGAAGTAAAGAAATCAATACAAAAAAAAAAGTAAAGTTATAGTTCAAAGACAAAGGAGGAGAGATTGGGAGCACTTCAATGACAAAGGCAAACCAATGTCTTTTTTTTTTTTTTTGTCCCACATTAACAAATGAGGGGAGATAGAGAAGGTTGAATTGCCTATAAAACACAATGGTCTCTTGTCTTTTGTTTTTAAACCTTCAAGTCTAATTTTTATGAGATTTGACTAAAAATTCTTCTTTTTTGAGATAAGTACAATTGGTAGTAAAAAAAATGTGGAGTATTAAAATTAGTTGATATAATTTTTTTAATATTAAACGGGTTAAATGAGTCTTGTCGTACTACCCGTTTATTAAACGTGTCGTATTCGTGTTGATATTTTTCACCCGTTTATTAAACATGTCGTGTATAAGTTCACATATTTTTCACCCATCACCCGTTTAACTCGACACATAACCGTTTAACCTGACACGTTTGACACCCCTATAATGATTCGTAAGCTTTGATTAGTAGGACAATTCAAACCAATCCTGATTTACCAAAAAAAATTTGGTAAACTTATCCAAACACTCTTAAAATTAGTTAATAACACTTTTATCATTAAAATATGCATATTTTATCATTTTTATTCCTAAAATATAGTTTTTTTCAATTTGACCCCTAAAATATTCAATTTTGTCATAATTTGATGAATTGAGTGTTAATGTGATGTCAATTTGCCGAATTTTATATTAGTTGAATATTTTCAAGATAAAATTGAAAATTTTGATATTTTAGGTATAAATTGACAAAATATGCATATTTTAGGGGTAAAAGTATACTAACCATTTTACAAAATCATGATTGGTTTTAGAAAATCAGCTTCACTGATGACTGGCCCGGATTTCTAAAATTGGTTAATACACTTTTATCCCTAAATTATAAATACTTTATAGTTTCATATCTAAAGTATCAATTTTGTCAGTTTTTCCTCTAAAGTATTTAATTAACAAGCTATTAACAAATTGACATCACATTAACACATTCAATTCATCAAATTAAAATTAAAGTTCAAAAAAATAATATGAAATTCATCAAACTAACATTCAATATCATGCAATTAACATTCAATTCATCAAATTAATACCAAATAAACATTCAATTTATATTCAAATTCATCCAATTAAAACTTAATTCATCAAATTAACATTCAAAATAACAAAAAAATATTTTTTTTTCAAATCAACACCAAATTAACATGCACTTTTATCCAACTAATAATTCAATTCGTCAAATTAATACCAAATAAATATTAAATTTCATCTAATAAATATTCAATTTATCAAATTAACATTTAAATTCACTTAGCTAACATTAAGATTTATCAAATTGACATTTAATTTCATCAAATTAATACCAAATTAGTATTCATTTCATCCAATTTATATTCAAATTCATTCAATTGACGCCCAATTCATCAAATTAATATCTACAATAATCCAATAATAACATTTTTATCCATAAAGTATGGAAGTTTTGTCAGTTTTATCCCTAAAGTATCAATTTTGTCAATTTAGCTCCTAAAGTATTCAATTTGTATTAGAACACTGAATTTATCAAATTAACACAAAACTAACAAGAAACTTTATCGAATAACCATTGAATTCATCAAATCAAAACAAAATTAACATTAAATTCAATAAATTAACATTCAATTTCATCAAATAAATATTCAATTATGAAATTAATATTCAATTTAAACTATTTAACATTTAATTTCATCCAATTAACATTAAATATATCAAATTTATATTTTATTTCATCCGATCCTATTTTCAAAAAAGGGTTAATACATTTTTATCCCTAAATTATGGATATTTTATTAGTTTCATATCTAAATTATCAATTTTGTCAATTTTATCTCTAAAGTATTAAATTAACAGAAAATTACCAAATTGATACCACTTTAACATGCTATTTTGGTGTTAAATTGATGAATTGAATATTAATTAGATGAAATTATATGTTAATTTGGTGTTAATTTGATAAATTGAATCCTTATTGTTTGATTTGGAAAGTTAATTCAATGAATTGAGTGTTAATTGAATGAAACTGAAAATTTGTTTGATTAATTTAATGTTAACTAGTTGAATTTTAATGTTAATTTAATGAATTAAATGCTTATTAGAGAAAATTAAATGATAATTAGATAAAATTGAATGTTAATTTGATAAATTAAATTTTATTTGTATAAAATTGCATATCACTTTGATGTTGATTTGATAAATTCAATATTTATTAAATAATTTCGTACGTTAATTTGATTAATTGAGTTTTAATTGGATAAATTTGAATATAAATTAGGTGAATTGAATGTTAATTTGACATTAAGTTGATTAATTTAATGTTAACTAGATGAATTTGAATGTTAATTTAATGAATTAAATACTTGTTAGATAAAATTGAATGTTAATTGGATGAAAATTGAATATTAATTTAGTGTTAAATTGGTGAATTGAATATTAATTAGATAAGATTATATGCTACTTTGGTATAAATTTGATAAATTGAATGTTTATTGTTTGATTTGGAAAGTTAATTCAATGAATTGAGTGTTAAATAAATAAAATAGAAAGTTTATTTGATTAATTTAATGTTAACTGGTTGAATTTGAATGTGAATTTAGTGAATTAAATACTTATTAGAAAAAATTGAATGTTAATTTGATGAATTGAATGTCAATTTGGTGCAAATTGGATAAATTAAATTTTAATTTGACGAAATTGCATATTACTTTGGTATTGATTTGATAAATTGAATATTAATTGAATAATTTTGGATGTTAATTTGATTAATTGACTGTTAGGATGAATTTGAATATAAATTAGATGAATTAAATATTTATTTGGCGCTAATTTTATTAATTTAATGTTAACTAGTTGAATTTGAATGTTAATTTAATGAATTAAATACTTATTAGATAAAATTGAATATTAATTTGGTGTTAATTTGATGGATTGAATATTAATTAGATAAAATTGTATGTTACTTTGGTGTTAAATTAATGAATTGAATATTAATTAGGTGAAATTGTGTGTTATTTTGGTGTTAATTTGATAAATTGAATCTTTATTGTTTGACTTGAAAAATTAATACAATGAATTGAGTGTTAATTGAATGAAATTGAAAATTTAATTGATTAATTTATTATTAACTAGTTGAATTTGAATGTTAATTTAGAGAATTAAATACTTATTATAAAAAAAAAATTGATTGTTAATTTGGTGTTAATTTGATTAATTGAATGTTAATTTGGTGTTAATTTGATAAATTAAAATTTTAGTTAGATAAAATTGCATGTTACTTTGGTGTTGATTTGCTAAATTAAATATTTATTAAATAATTTTGGATGTTAATTTGATTAATTCAATGTTAATTGAATGAATTTGAATATAAATTAGATGAATTGAATGTTAATTTTATGTTAATTTGATTAATTTAATGTTAAATAATTGAAGTTGAATGTTAATAGAATGAATTAAATGCTTATTTGATAAAATTAAATGTTAATTTGGTGTTAAATTGGTGAGTTCGTGAGTTCAATTTCAAACCACGAGAATTATGTGGATTGAATGTTAGTTAGAGAAGCTCTGACTTCTCTCTAGAAATCTTCTGTATGAGTGTTCCACAAAACCATGCACCCATAGGCCCAAAACCACCAGATCCAACACTAAAAACATTAGATCAATCACCCAAAACACCATCTCAAACTTATGCATCGCTTTTCAAGAATCAACAACAATCTTCTTTGGAGAACCAAACTACTACAAGAATAGATAAGCCGGTGGTCTTTTATGAGGAGGAACCTGCATTTTATTTCACTAAGGAGGAAATTAAACAGTCTTGTTCGTCCCTGGAGTATGCTTTGATAGGAAAATGTGCCTATGGAAGGCCATCTATGGGAGTGATTAAAGAGGTTTTCAGGTTGAAATGGAATCTTAAAGGAAATTTTGAAGTAGGATCAATAGACTCAAGGCATGTTTTGATACGATTTTCACTACAAGAAGACTATGTGAAAACTTGGTTAAAGGATGCCACCTTGATAGAGGATTATCTATTTAGATTCGTCAAGTGGCTTACTACATACCTGGGATTGAGCCATCAATTATGCCCATGTGGATCTCCTTACCAGGTTTCCCGTTGAATTTTTTTAAGAAGCCATTGCTAGAGTTACTGATGAAACCTATTGGAAAGGTATTGACATATGATCAAGCAACCTTATCATTGGCCAGACATGGAGTAGCAAGAGTTGTGTCGAAGTAAATCTCTTAGCCAAGAATACCCATAGAATTTGGATAGATATGACTGATGAGGATGCGCGAGGGCAAAAAATAGTTTATGAGAAGACCAAGAAATACTGCAAAGCATGCAGGAAGCAAGGACATTGGGAAGATGATTGTCGGAAAAGGAAACCACATATGCAGTTCGAGGTTTTAGAAGGAAGCAATCTGGCAGATATTCAAGTATCTAATATTTCAAATGAGAAGAATAATGGAAAGCAAATTCTTCATAATATGCATTCGGGACAGCAGAATAAGGAAGTTTTGAAAGGATCCAAGAGTAATCAAGATCAATTTAAGTCAGCAAATCTGGCTCACAGGCAAAAAATAGTTTGGAAACGAAATAATTTAGAGCACGATAAGGAGAGTAAGTCTATGACTAAAGAAGGAAATTCAGATTTACCTAATCTACGTAGTGTGACAAAGATGGATCAATTAAGGCCTTAATTTGTCAGGTTTTTAGAAAAAGGAGATCATTTAGGGAAGGATGCCATTAATTCAGTGCGGAATAATATCACTGATGCGGAAGTAGGGAATTATTCTGGGAAAAATAATCTGCAAAGATCTCCTGCACAATTGTCTGCAAGCAATTTAGTCGGTTCTCCTAAGAGTGGTGAAACTGCTACTACTTCTAAATATGTCTCGGATAATGGAATCGATGAGTCCTTATCCTTGATTCAGGTTATGTCGGATTACGGTCATTGTTCTTTGCAAGATTTTGAACCTTTGTCGGCGGAGGTTGTGTCAGAATCCATTACTCAAGAAATTGTGGCAGAAGTTCACAAGAATATTCATATTCAAGGGGATATTATTCCAAGCATGTCAGGAGAAGAGATTCACAAAGCCCTAAAGCTAAAAGGGATTTGTTCCAAGGATGACTATGTTAAGGAGTCTTCTCTTTACAAGCACACAAGGGGTTTTTACTCAGATGGTAAGGAGGAGCCTTTGGCTCAAGAAGATGATTTTAATTCTTTTATGGAATCGTCCAAAAAGTTACTTTCAATACTCAATAAGATTGAGCTAAAGAAGAAAAGAAAAAAAATGAGTTAGATGTTCTAGCGTTGGTGTTGAAAAATATCCCAGCCATGAAAAATTCGGCAATAATGACCGGGTCCAAATCCAAGCTAGCCTTCAAAATTTCAAAGCAAATAAATCCATATGGATTTAGGCGTTAAATGGAGGATTTTCAACTACTGCTTTTTGAACCAAACGTGGGTTTCATGGAGGATTCAAGCATGCAATTTAGTCAAGACTCCCGATGGGGACAAGAATGCATGGAGACTTTCCCAAAGCAGTAGCCTTTTTCCTTTATTTTTTAAATGGAATTATGGATTTATGGGTATTGTAATATTTTAAAGGGGTACGGTTTAAATGTCCCCCTCTAGTTTCTTGTAATTTTGATTTGGTATTAATAATATTTATCCTCGTATTGTCGAGGTTTAATTTAAAAAAAAAAAGTTAAATTGGTGAGTTGAATATTAATTACATAGAATTGTATGTTACTTTAGTGTTAATTTGATAAATTGAATCTTTATTGTTTAATTTGAAAAGTTAATTCAATGAATTGAGTGTTAATTGAATGAAATTGAAAGTTTACAAGATTTTGAACCTTTGTCGGTGGATGTAGTGCCGGAATCCATTACTCAAGAAATGATGGCAGAAGTTCATAAGAATATTCGTAGTCAAGGAGATATTATTCCTAGCATGTCAAGAGAAGAGATTCACAAAGCCTTAAAGCTAAAGGGAATTTGTTACAAGGATGACTATGTTAAGAAGTCTTCTCTTCATGAGCACACAAGGGATTTTTACTCCGATGGAGAGGAGGAGACTTTGGCTCGAGAAGATAATTTTAATTCTTTTATGGCATCGTCCAAAAAGTTACTGTCAATACTCAATAAGATTGAGCTAAAGAAAAAGAGAAAAAAAGAGGAGCTAGATGCTTTAGCGTTGACGTTGAAAAATATCCCAGCCGTGGAAATTCAACAATAATGACTTAGTTCAAATCCAAGCTAGCCTTCAAAATTTCAAAGCAAAAGAATCCATACGGATTTAGGTGTTAAATGGAGGATATTCAGCTAGGCTCTTTCAACTAGATTTCTTGCAGCAGACTTTCAGTTGGACTTCAGAATCAGCTGGAGCAGTTTCATGCAGGTACTGTTCACATTACTATTCAGCTACATTCTTTCAACTGGATTTTCTGCTTCAGCCCAGTTCATTTTTATGAATTAAGGGGACTCCAGTGTGCCTCTTGCTAGAAGACTCCTACGTGATTCATGGGCTGAATTTCAAGAATCATGGTGGGATGGTTTTGGATTCCATAGCATAACCATATGAAGCATGCAATTTAGTCATTAAAAGGGACAAACGAATGGGACAAGAATGCATGGATATTTTCTCAAAAGCAGTAACCATTTTCCCTTATTTTTGAAATGAAATTATGGATTTATGGGTATTGTAATATTTTTAATACCTATTCCCTTATTTTTTCTAATTCATGCTTATTAGAAAAAATTGAATGTTAATTAGATAAAATTAAATGTTGATTTTTTGTTAATTTGATGCATTGAATATTAATTTGTTAATTTGATGAATTAAATTTTAATTGGGTGAAATTACATGTTACTTTAGTGTTGATTTCATAAATTAAATATTTTTTCTATAGTTTTGGATGTTAATTTGATTTAATAAATTGAATATAAATTAGATGAATTCAATGTTAATTTTGCGTTAATTTGATTAATTTAATGTTAACTTGTTGAATTTGATTTTTAATTTATTAAATTAAATACTTATTAGATAAAATTGAATGTTAATTCGGTGTTAATTTGATGAATTGAATATTAATGAGATAAAATTGTATGTTAATTTGGTGTTAATTTGATAAATTGAATCTTTTTTGTTTGTTGAGAAAGTTAATTCAATGAATTGAATATTAATTAAATGAAATTTAAAGTTAATTTGATTAATTAAATATAACTAGTTGAATTTGAATGTTAATATAATAAATTAAATGTTTAATCGATGAAATTGAAAGTTAATTTAGTGTTAATTTGATGGATTAAATATTTATTAGAAGAAATTGCATGTTACTTTAGTGTTGATTTGACCAATTGAAACTTTATTGGATTATTTCAGATGTTAATTTATTGAAATGAGTATTAATTAGATGGAAATGAATGCTTATTCGATGGAAGTGAATGCTAGTTTGATAACATAAATATTAATTTGGTGTTAATTTGATAAATTAAATAAATTGGATGAAATTGAATGTTAGTTTAGTGTTGATTTGATGAATTGAATATTTATTAGATGTTAATTGAATGAATTAAATGTTAATTGGACGATTCTAGATATAAATTGGATGATTTTAATATTAATTAAGTTAAATTTTCATGTTAATTCGATGAATTGAATGTGTTAATGTAATACTAATTTGTTAATCACATGTTAATTAAATATTTTAGAGAAAAAATTGACAAAATTCATACTTTAGGCCCCAATTAATAAAACGTCCAGACTTTCATGATAAAACTGTTATTAACCTATTGCAAAATCAGGATCGATAATGACAAACAAGGATCGGTCAAGACGAAGATCTTTGTCCCTTAAAGATGGATATTTTGTCAAATTGATATATAAAATATCAATGTTTTCAATTTCATCTATAAAGTTTTCAATTAACGTGCAATTTAGAAAAATAACATCACATTAACCTCCAAATTTATCCAATTAACGTTGAACTCATCAAATCAATATTAAATATCACTAAATTAACATTCAATTTATGAAATTAATATTCAATTCATTTAATAAACATTCAATTTATCGAATTAACATCAAATTAACATTTAATTCATTAAATTAACATTGAAATTCAATTAGTTAACATTAAATTCATTAAATTAATATTTAATTTTATCCTATTAACACTCAATTCATAAAATAACCTCAAATTGCTATTCAATTTATCTTCAAATTCATCCAATTAAAATTGAATTCATCAAATTAATATCATAAATCATCCAATAAAATTTAAATTTATCAAATCAATATCAAAGTAATATGCAAATTCATCCAATTAATCAAATTAACATTCAATTTCATGTTAACAGACTTAAAATTTGTAAAAAAAAATTTAATTAGCCCAATCGTCTCAAATATTTGTTGAAAAACGAATTTTAATGTGCTTGAATTTTAACATGTAAATCGGCTCGAATTTTAATTGAATTGTACGTACAAAAATTGTTTGAGGTTTGATTGAAAATATTTCTATCCAACGCAGAAGTAGATGATAATTACCAAAAGTTTAATTTTTAATTCAGATTTTGTCTCTATTATATTTTTTTATGAATTATAATTCAAGTCAATTAAAATTATATTTTGCTACTATTAAAATTTGACCTCGTTATAATTTGAGCGGAAAAAATAATCTCACATTTAAATTTTATGCCAAATTTTGATACATAAAAAAAAATGTAATAAGGTTGGGTTTTCAGTTTTGGGTTCTTGAATTCCATTTCGGGTCGGTTTTCGTTAATAAGGTTGGGTTCTTGAATTCGATTTCGGGTATGAGTTTTTAAATTTTGAAGATCGCTACATGATCGTTGCCAAGATCAGTCCTAATTTAATCAGTAGTCTTAATCCCAGAACATGCTAAGATCGGTAGTATTGATCGCTAACAAAGCGAGGATCGATCCTGATTAGATCGGTAATTGATCACTATCCCAGATCACATGACCGGTCCTAATTTTAAGAAAAATTAAAAAGTGGTAAACTTACCAAAAAAAATGGTAATTATACCAAAAAAATGGTAATTTTACCTATAAAAATTTGGCAACCTTACAAAATAAAAGTGATAATGTTACACTCAAAAAATTGTATTCTTATATTCAAAAAAATTGTATTCTAACCCAAAAAAATGATAATGTTAACAAAAAAAGTGGCACTCTTATATCAACAGTAGTAATTTTTTCGTCAAAAAGTGGTAATCTTTCTTAAAAAATGATAATCTTACCCAAAAAAATTGATAATCTTGCCTCAAAAAATTGAAAATTTTACCAAAAAAATGGTATTCTTACCAAATAAAAGTGATAATCTTACACCCAAAAAATTATATTCTTACACCCAAAACAGTTGTATTCTAACCAAAAAAGTGGTACACTTATCTCAATAGTGATACTCTTGCTCTCAATAAGTGGTAATTTTCTCTAAAAAATGGTAATCTAACCCAAAAAATAGTGATAATCTTGCCTCAAAAAATTGGTAATGTTAACCTAAAAAGTGATACTATTACCTCAACAGTGGTAATCTTGCCTTCAAAAAGTGATAATCTTTCATAAAAATGAAAATCTTACCAAAAAAAAAAGTGATAATCTTGCCTAAAAAAAGTGGTAATCTTATAAAAAAAAGTGGTAACATTACATATAATTGGTATTCTTACTAACCAAACGCCAATTACTCAGAACACGATTACTACTCTCTGGTTCATTATATCTACGTGATAATCTTATTCTAAAAAGTTTTTAAGTGTATTTATTTTTTATTAAATATAAGATTACTATAATCTCAACCTACTAAATAATTTATAATCTCTTGAATGGTTCATAGGGATTAAAAACAATTCTACAACTTCATCTTCTTCGTTCTTGTTTGAGTTTTTTTTTTCCTCTTTGTCTGAGTTTTTTTTTTTTTATAAATTTGTAAGGCTCAAACTACTGGGTAGCGGGTAAAAAGTCAAATATTATGATGAATTTCATCAACGGTCGTAACTTCTTGATTATAGATCAATGGTGAATCTTTATTTTTCTGGTCCATACCGAAAAAGTACAGTCGATACCACAACAGGACCCTTTTAATGTACCAAGTCAATGTAATTCTTTGCATCTACAAAGGCCTATTTGTTAATATTATTTTTTAATTTAAGATAAAATTATTATCAATAATATTGTTAATTATTTTATTTCCTTTCCTTTTTGGTATGCATCTATTCTGATCTATAGATCATTATTAAAATGAATAATCAATTACTAAAAAATTCTAAAATAATATAACTATATCAAATTAGAAAGCACCCAGAAAAGAATAAATAGAAGCCCGAAAAAAAAAAGAAAAAGAAAGAAACTTCATTGTGCAAATAGTTAAGTAGAAAGGCTTGAAATATGGTGGGCTTTGACTTAGCAGGGTTTGCTACCCCCTAAGCTTAAACATTGTGGTCTTGTAAAATAAGGCCCTTTTGAGACCAGCCCAAACTTATACTTTTCCTTCCCATTGATGTGGACAAAAATGGCCCACGGAAATTTCTAGGAAAAACTTGCTACCCCTTGTGGTTGGACTATTCGAAGAACACTGAAGAAATTCTGGGTCTTCGTCTCCTTTTTGTACGCCTAAAGAAGAAAATAAGATAATTACACGTGGCCCACTGAGCTCGTCCAAGTCAGATGAAAATCGCGTGCTCCAAGACCACCAAATCGGACCATATCAATCCATGTCAGCGAATCAGAATCTCCCCCGATCACATTCTCTGCCACGTGGACGCCATGTCACATACCAACTCCAGAAGACAAAACAATCCTGCACAAACCAAAAAGGTAAAATGCGCCCCCGATGTTATTCTTCTTTATTTACACACCACACACCTCATTGTTCCCTCACGTCCCTACACTTGGCACTCTCCCTCACCATTGAAGCCAGGCTCGGTTCTAGGCCTTGACCTTGGAAATGATTCTTTTACCCCCACACATCAACCAATCAGCATGCGCTAAAACCGATATTTTTTTATGGGACTAAATTACGTTCATAGCCCCCAATCTTTCACAATGCAGCCCTAAAACTAAAACTTATGTCAATTGAACCCCCTCAATTTTATATTTGACTCGATGTTGACCTTCTGTCCTATTATATTAAAACTGATAATTGAACCAAGGACATAAATAAAAAAATCATGACTTATTCTCTATTTGAACAAATTTATACTTTCAGCCAAACACCTATTCATAAATCAGTAGCTCTCTTTCAAATTTCAACCACATCCAATAGCATTGATGTAAGGATTCAACCTTCACTTAAAACATTCAAGAATAAAGCAAAAAACCTTCAAAAAAAATTAAAATAAGAAGTAAGTCATCAAATATCAAACATGAATTAATAGCAATTTTGACATCAAATTTAGTGAATTTACGAAGAAAAAGGAGTAACAAAATGAGTTATGAGGAAACTAACATTTTAGCTTTAACCAACTTGGGTAGTAGCTCAGTTGGCCAGAGCCTCTGCCTTCCCAATAGAAGGTCACGGGTTTGAAGTCTCCTAGGTGCAATAGCGTGGCTGTTTGGTAGGACAAGACCTTAGTTGCTTAGACGAATCATATTCAAGTCTCTAGTGCGGGTCTTGAGTCCCCGACAAAACACAAGTCCTAATTTAATTGGTATATGAGTTGAGAGATCGATTCATACATCCGAGTTTGTCCTTGGTTCTACCCAGAGTTACAAGTCTGAACGACATAAGTGCGTCTCTACTTGCTGAGGATAGGCCATGGATTTCCCTGTTATCAAAAAAAAAAAAAAAGGCATTTTAGCTTTAGACTGAATACCACTAGATAACTCACCAAAAAAGATGAAAATGAGGAGGAAAAATGCAACTAGTTAATTAATATCTAGAAGCTTAATTTTAAAGAAAGTTTGCAGCAAAAATGACTATATTGTCATCTAGCGGCATTTCATGGTGCCTCTCCACATTATTATGGTTACCTTGTTGTGTGACTGAAGAATCTATTAGATTATTTGACATGGGCTTCTCCGAGATTATTTTATTTGGTTTCACTGCGCCCTATCATGCGAGACACATTAGCCATTCTTGTGCACTTCTCTCATAACTTCAGAATCAATATTGATGGGACATTCTTGAGAAAGGGTAAGATCATGACACTTGTCCTCGGTGCCTAGGTATTATTACCTCTGATCAGGCCAGGTGTCGAAAAATGTCTCCTAAAGATCGACCATGCCCTCGGTGTCTAAAGGGTTCGTCCCTCCCCATGGGAGAGCACCCGTCCTCGGCGTGAGGGTCGTATTCTCTAAGGATGTCCTGTGTCTCGGCGGCAAGGGCATTTCTCTAAAACACATGTTCTCGGCATTAAGGACACCCTGTTCTGAGTTGACTATTGACGACTACGGTAGTTACCCTCTAAAAAATGTCAGGTGAATTATTTGGTTGCCTTTCCAATAAAGTCAGAATGAATGATACTTTTCCACCAAGGAGAGGCCGGCACGTGGCAAAAGTACAGAGTAACGATTACATACGTAAGGACACTCCTGCTGATAAATGGTTGTCTCAGTCATGCACATTTAATGAAACCTCAGTGATGGAACATCAATGAAGACTGTGGAGGCCGAGAGCAAGCAACATTAAATGCTCTAAAGACCGAGCAGTTAATACATCTACATCGAATAACGAGCATTAACTGCTCGGGAGTCCGAGGCAGACCGAACGATAATACTAGGGGGTTGTCCATGCAAATTAGAGGGGCACACTACCCCATCTCTGGCAACTACCCACTACCTAGGCTATCGATAATGATGAATCTTCGAAGGTATAAATAGACTTCGAAAATACAAAGTGAAGGTACGCAAAAGACCTCACACTAGAATACCACAAGTGCTTTCCTTTTTCCTCTAAATAAGCACTGACTTGATCATCGGAGGGGATATGCCAGAAAATACTCCGGCCCTCCCTTCTAACTTTTCTTTTCTGTGTTCCAGATACCCCCAGCGACCCGCCGGAATCAATCGAACTCACAGAGATAATTTATCACCACTCCTTAGGCGCCTTTGACCTTCTCAACTCGTTCCTTGTGATCAGAATACCGCATTTCCTCAAAGAACTCGGGTTCATCACGGGAGGAAACTATTCCTCATTATATTGTGTAGAAAATTGCACGCACAATCTGACGCCGTCTGCGAGAAACGACTGAGTTTTTCAAAGGGACAACAACCATGGTGAATACTCTACAAAAGGGAAAGGGTCCTCAACACAGGAACTTCGATCTGTCGGCTTTTTCTGTTTCGAGAACGAAAGATCGCGCCGACTGTATCAACGAAAGGATCTTCATCCATGAGGAGCGGACCCGTCAAACTAGTATGGGTATCGGGTCTGGAGGATCTGCCCCATTAGCCCGGCAGTTAGCTGAGGTCATCAAAGAAAAGTTTAGAGAAAGGTTGTGACAGTTAGAGAAGGACAACGTGAACGTCCTCAACCGAGTCGACGAATTTGTAGTCTTTGAGAAAAAATCCCGAGGCTTACCAAGGCCCCGAGAAACTTCCATCAGGGAGGCTGAACCCAGATACTTGAGGCATCACTTGAACAGCAAAGCTGAGAGTTTTCAGGCTCCGAAACGCCCGAGGGCCTAGCGACAATACCCGGAGGTTCCAGCAAAAAGGGGAAGGCCTTTGGCGTGGAACGATCTCCGACAGGGACCGTTGGGGGCGAGGGGGCATCGAAGAGTCAGAAGAAGGATTAACCCTCTCTACTCGATACCTTGGGGGGAGAGATCCCGCGACAAACGACTTACAGAATCTCCTGGACAACAACATGAGAAACAAAGTCATGAAGGAAGATGATGCCGACGACGATTCCATCCAATCACCTTTCACAAAGAATATCATGGAGGCGGAGGTGCCAAAAAAATTTACTGTACCAAGGTTCAAGACTTATGATGGGAGATCCGATCCCGAAGTCCATCTTCAACAGTATAAACAGATGATATTCCTGTTTCACTTGGACCACCGGCTGCTGTGCCGAGTGTTCCCAATAAGTCTTGGGGACTCTGCTATAAAATGGTTTGAGACTCTTCCGCCAAACAGTATAGGGTCGTGGAGGGAGTTGACCAGGTAGTTCTTTGTCCGATTCATCACTGGCAGTAGACGACCCAAGGACGTTGGGTCCCTAATCACATTGAGGCGAAAGGTAGGAGAAACCCTCTGAAAGTATGCCACTCGCTACTGGGAGGAGGTAAAAGAGGTAGAAGGATGTTATGAGGTCGTGGCAGCTGCCTCGTTCAGGCTTGGACTTTCCCAGGATACTGACCTCTATCGTTCCCTAACTAAGAAGACGTTAGTTGATATGGGAAAGTTAATGGCCCGAATAGACAAGTATTCTCGAATTGAAGACGAGATGGTGGGGGGCAAAGGGAAAACCTCCGCCCCTAGAAAGGAAAAGGAGAAGGAAGGTTCCTCTTCGTGGAGGAGGTTGGTGCCCCCGATCGGCGGGTCCTTCAAAGAAATTCACACAGTCTTTAAGGAGCCTATTTACAGGCTACTAAGTAAAATCAAGAGGGAACCATTCTTCAAATGGCCGCCAAATATGTTTAGCGACCCGTCCACCCAAGATCAGACGATGAGATGCTCCTACCATCAGGACTTTGGGCACCGCACCAAAAATTGCAAGGCCTATAAGTTTTTCCTGGAAAAATTGGTCTAGGATGGGCATTTAAAAGAATACATCGAAGCGGCACGAATGGGAGGTCGTGGAGAAAATGATCCTACTGCTAACCAAGACAATGTAATAGATGTTATACATGTCTGTCCGATGGAGCGGCCAACATCTAAAACCCTACAATCGGACCGCAAGAGGGTTGCGTTTATAAGGAAATTGGATGACGGAGACGGGGGTAAGCCGAGCAAGAAGGCCCGAATTGGCGAGGCAGGTATTACCTTTTCAGACGTTGACCTTGCGGTCCTAGTTCTCCCCCATGGAGATGCCCTGATTTTAACCCTGAAATTGGCAATTTTGACATCAAAAAGGTTTTGGTGGACTCCGAAAGTTCTTTGTAGGTGATGTACGTTGAAGTCTTGAAGCGCATGGGGCTTGGAGTACAGTACCTTACCAAAGTTAGGACGCCCCTCGTAGGGTTCAATGGATCGTTTGCTCTGTCCTTGGGCAAAATCACATTGCCAGTAATCACCGGACCCGTCACTCTCAACACCGAGTTTGTGGTAATCGACTCCAATTCCCCTTACAACATCATCATGGGACAGGTCTGGTTACATGCACTAGGAGCGGTGCATTCTACCTATCATCAGAAGTTGAAGTTTCCTACTCCAGAGGGAGTGAAAGAAATTCGCGGGGACCAGGTGTCCGCCAAGAATTATTTTTATTCAGCTGTAAGAGCTGGGGTCGCCTCCAAAGAGAAGGAGCGAGCCCCATAGGATATCCTAAATAAATATCAATTACAGTCCAGGCCTCTTGGAGTAGACGACCCCCTAACGGACCCAACCGACCACTTAGTAGAGGATCTCCAAAAGGTTTTTCTAGCAGATGCGAACAATGAGAAATACTTTCTGATCGGCTCCACCATGATCCCGGACGAGCAGGAAGAGATGACCAAATTTTTTAGGATAAATGCTGATATGTTCGACTAGGGTGCAACGGACATGAAGGGAGTAAACCCCAACGTAATAACTCACAGGCTTCACGTCAGCCCAATCCATAAGCCGGTAAAACAGAAATCCCGACACATGGCATCACATCATGCCCTAACAGTGAACGAGGAAGTAGAAAAGCTTCTGGAGGCCGACACCATCCGGGAGGTACAGTTCCTTGAGTGGCTATCAAACATAGTCTGCGCAAAGAAGAAAGAGGGGAAGTTGCGCGTGTGCGTAGACTTCACTGATCTAAATAAGACGTGCCCCAAGGATAATTTTTCCTTACCAAAGATGGATCAGCTGGTAGACGCCATGGCCGGGTACTAGCGTATGACCTTCTTGGATGCTCGAGCGGGTTATCATCAGATTTCCCTCCATTTTGAAGACCTAGAGAAGATTGCCTTCATCACTCCGAGAGGGATTTATTGCTATAAAGTCATGTCCTTCGGCCTAAAAAACGCAGGGGCCACTTATCAAAGACTCATGAATAGGATGTTCAAACGCCAACTGGAGAACACAATGGAAGTCTACATTGACGACATGTTGGTCAAAAGCAAAAGGAGCATGGACCACCTGGTGGACTTACAAAATACCTTCTCAACCCTCCGAGAATATGGATTAAAATTGAATGCGATAAAATGTGTCTTCGGAGTCGGTTCAAGGAAGTTCCTCGGTTATTTGGTGAGCCGAAGTGGAATCAAAGCCAACCCGAAAAAGATACAAGCTATCCTCGACGTACGAAGTCCCCTCACCATCCGGGAGGTCCAAAAACTGACAGGGATGTTGGCCGCCTTGAGTCGTTTTGTTTCTCAGTCTACCGACAGATGTAAACCCTTCTTTGGAGCCATCAAGAAATTCGAAAAGGACACTTGGAGCCAAGAATACGAAGTGCGCTCGGTGGGATCAAGGAATACCTCCGGGTCCTCCCGACCCTATCCGTCCCGATCAGAGGGGAAATGTTGTTCCTTTACCTAGCCGTATCGGAATTCGCCCTCAGCGGGGTCCTTATCAGAGAACATGACCGCGAATAGAAACCGGTGTACTATGTGAGCAAGGCTCTTTTAAATGCAGAGACGAGATACTTGCCCTTGGAAAAGCTGGCGCTAGCCTTGGTCATGACTGCAAGGAAGCTGAGACATTACTTCCAAGCACATCCGATTACTGTTCTAACGGACCAACCCCTGAAGGCAGTCCTTAGAAAGACAGAGTTCTCGGGAAGAATCTCCAAGTGGGCGGTAGAGATGGGGAAACATGACATCCACTTCCAACCCTGTACAGCCATTAAGGGCCAGATCCTAGCCGACTTTCTTGCAGAATTTGTCGGAGAGCCTCTTCTCCTGAAGGGGACCCCCTTCTTGGGGGAGTTTTGACAATAGATGCGCCAGACACATTTTGGAATCTCTGTGTTGACGGATCCTCTAACAGTAGGGGCTCCGAAATCGGAGTACTACTAGTCTCCCCAGAAGGGGTGATCACAGAACAGGCCGTCCGACTAGGTTTCAAAGCATCTAACAATGAGACAGAATATGAAGTCCTCATTTCTGGGCTTAAATTGGCCGACACGGCAGAAGCTACAACATTGGCCATTCATTGCGATTCCATGTTGGTGGTCAATCAAATCAACGGATAATTTGAGACAATGGACCCCAGGATGAAAGCATACCACCGTCAGGAAACAACTCTGCTTCAGAAATTTGAAAAAGTCAAGATCAAGCAAGTACTCCAAGAAAGAAATGCCCATGATGACGCACTGGCTTGCTTGGCCTCGACACTAGATTCTACCACCACCCGAAGGATAACTGTGGAATACCTTCCCACTTCCGGTATAGATGAAGCCTGATTAATCCGGATTAATGCATGATTTAATTAAGTTAATATGTCAATTGTGTTAGTTAAACAAAGTTAAACTAATCAAAATTGACCTATTAAGGTTAGTGTGTGAATTAGGGATAATGCATTAATTGTTGTTCTTTTCAGGGTTTTATGTTTCAAAGCTACAAACTACCGGGGAGCCAAGACTACGAATGCTAAGATGATAATTATTAAAGCTCTAAACAAAAAGAGATTAAAGTAATCAAAATGTCATCTTTTGGAGGTTTGTGAATGACAACTTTTGGAAGCTTGTGAAATGACAACTTTTGGAAGCTTGTGAATGTCATCCCTTGGACTTGTGAATGGTATTTTTGGAGTTTGTAAATGTTATCCCTTGGGGTTTGTAAAGGCTTTGCCTATAAATACCACCCCTTTGTGGCTTGTAAAAACATAAGTTTTTTGAGAGAAATAAGTTTTTGTTAGATATAAGTTTTTGCTAGAGTTCTTGGTTGTGGACATCCCTCCAAGTTGTTATTGCTTTCTTTGTATTGTTACTTTCTTTTATGATATTATCATCTCTTAGTTGTGGAATACCCGCCAAGTAGTATTGCTTTCTTTTATTGTGTTATTATCTCTTGGTTGTGGAATACCCGCCAATTAATTATTGCTTTCTTTTAATTTAAGTCTTGTTTTATTTTACTTCCATTGTAGGAGCTTCTTTCTTCACTTAGAGGAGTGAAACTCTTCCACTTTTCTAGAGCTTTACCGAAGCCGTGAAGGGTGGAACGTGATTCACTCATTCTTTGTCGAAGATCGTTTATATTGATGCATTTCGGTTATTGCTTTCTTTTATTGAGTTATTATCTCTTGGTTGTGGAATACCCGTCAATTAATTATTGCTTTCTTTTAATTTAAGTCTTGTTTTATTTTAATTCTATTGTTGGAGCTTCTTTCTTCCCTTAGAGGAGTGAAACTCTTCCATTTTACTAGAGCTTCACCGAAGTCATGAAGGGTGGAACGTGATTCACTCATTCTTTGTCGAAGATTGGTTATATTGATGCAATTCGTTTATGTTTAGTTCTAACATTTATTTATTCATAATGTCTTCCCATTTAATTGTTGTCTTTACTTTAATCATGAGTAGCTAATTTTTTAGTTGGCTAATCCAAGGGAGACCTCCTCTTGGGTATATCATTTCAACTCATTGTCTTTCCTCCTTTCGGTGTACGATGGCTCAGTTTGACTGGGTTAAAAGTGGATGTGGTTGTGAGTCCTTGATATCCCGTAGGCCTGGTCACGGGTTATGCTTGGATCCTCATCATCTCGTCCCTAGCTTATCACGAATCAATCGTTCATCTATGCACCAGAAGAGGAAGGTTTCGAGTTGAATTGAGATTCCCATTGGAATGACCTCTTTAGATTAGCCAACGCTCGTTTTCATTTTATTATCACAACTTAAACCACCACCAAATTCTAAAACAAAAAATAATTTTACCATTTTCTTTAATAAAAATCACCTTCATGATGGTTCACTTCCTTCCCTGAGGGGATGACCTTGGAATACTTTTTCAAGTAAAACACGACCCACAAAAGTCTCCTTGCGATTGGGGAGAACTTTTGTTCACACACACACATTTAATTCATCCCATTTTATTTTTTTCTTGCCCTTTCTTTTGACATCGTCCCAAGGGAGTGATGTTTAGAGGTTAGAAACTGCAGGAAAAAACAAACAATCAAAGCCTCCGAGGTGATGGCTATTCAGAAGGGAGAGGGATCCCCTAGTTGGACTGACCCACTACTCAAATACTTATTTTTCGGGGAGCTCCCCGAATGCCCCAAGGAAGCCAGGAGGTTAAGATTGAAAGCCCTGAGGCTCTAGGTCTCCCCGGATCAAAAACTTTATCGAAGATCTTTCTCTGGGCCTTACCTATTGTGTGTTCACGAAGATAAGGTCGAACCTCTCCTCTACGAAGTACATGAAGGGATATGTAGGGGGCACTCAAGAGGACGGTCCATGGCTTAGCGAATCATATACCATGGTTACTAGTGGCCCTGAATGCAAAAAGATGCATAGACGTACGTTAGGAAATGTGATCAATGCCAAATGTACGCCCCCGTCATTAGAAGGCCGGCCAGCGACTTGCATCCACTCACCAGTCCGTGGTCGTTCACTCAGTGGGGGTTGAATTTAGTCGTATCCCTTCCCAAAGCCCCTGGGGACAAGAGGTTTCTAATAGCGGGGACCGATTATTTCACCAAGTGGGTGGAGGTAAAGCAGCTAACCCACATCAGGGACGTCGAGACCAAGAAATTTGTGTGAAAGAATATCGTGACAAGGTTTGGAGTAATTCAATTCAATAGTGGGCCCTTCAAATCCTTTTGCGAGCATCTTGGGATTCGTAACTACTACTCCACCCCTGCCTACCCACAGGCAAACGGACAAGCAGAATCCTCTAGCAAAACGATAATTAGTGGAATCAAGAAAAGGTTAAAAAAAGCCAAGAAAAAGTGGGTGGACGAGCTCCTTAACATCCTTTGGGTGTATAGGACTACCCCTCGAACCTCCACCAGAGAAACCCCCTATTCCCTTGCGTACAGGGTAGAAGCAGTCATTCCCTTAAAAGTGGGCCTCCCTACCTTAAGGACACAAGCCTTCGACGCCAGAAGTAATGGGAAGCAATTCGGGATGGACCTGAACTTGGCTGAAGAGAAAAGAGAAATAGCCGCCTTGAAATTGGCCAAATATCAAGGAGAGGTATCTAGGCTTTACAATAGGAGGGTAAAAACCCAAGGATTCCAAGTCAGCGACCTAGTGCTCAGACGGGTGATAGCAAACACTCGGGACCCTGCTGACGAGAAGATGAGACATAACTGCGAAAGACCGTATAAGGTCACTTCGGTAGGAGGTTTTGGTTCATATAGGCTAAAAGACATGGAAGGGAATGCTTTGATCCGTCCCTGGAATGTAATGAATTTGAAGAAATATTACTTCTGAGATAAAAATCTTGTTTCATTATTATGTTTCATTAGAAGAGCATGGCCCTGAAAACAGAAGTCTCAAGGACTCCTGCTTTAGAATAAGAACAGGAGCAAGCCTTCTAGAGAAGGGCATGGCCCTGGAAACAGAAGTCTCAAGGACTCTTGTGTCCGAATAAGAACAGGAGCAATCCTCCTAGAAAAGGGCATGACCCTGAAAACAGAAGTCTCAAGGACTCCTGCTTCCGAATAAGAATAAGAGCAAGCCTCCTGGAGAAGGGCATGGCCTTGGAAACAGATAGTCTCAAGACTCCTGCTTTCGAATAAGAACAGGAGCAAGCCTCCTGAAGAAGGACATGGCCCTGGAAACAGAAGTCTCAAGGAATTCTGCTTCTGAATAAGAATGGGAGCACGCCCCCTGGAAATACAATCCTAAAAACTGTCAACAACTCCTACCCCCGAAAGACATGGTCCCCGGGCCGAGGTTCAAGAACCCCAAACTTCAGCCAACATGTAGGGGAATGCCCTCTGAATGGGAAATGACCCTTGAAAAATGGTAATGATCGGAGAAAGGCGATCGATAGGCATCCCTACAAACCCTGAGGGCAGTCACTAATGCTTGCACAAGTACGTGGATGCGGGAATCCTAGAATACTATTCAAAACAAGTCAACCTCAACTCCTTGGATGACCCCTTGGGGGGAACAAAGCTAACCAGAGCGAAAATGCCCCTAATTACAATCACAGACCCAAGCGGGGCATGTGTAAAAACCTGATACCCAGGAAAAAACTACGTCCCGTTCCCGACCGACCATATTTGGATAAAGTTTATGCATCAAGCTTGAGAAAAGAAAAACATAGAGAAAAATAAAGATCTCATTACCAAAAAATGGGGCTTTGTGTCCCCGAGGCTACAAAAAAAAAACTACATGAAAATGAAAATTCCCAGGAGTAATCATCTGGCCCCTGGCATCTCAATCACCTCACCCACAATATCGTCGGGGAGATCCCCGTAAAGATCTTCGGCGTTGGGAGATTCGACGATAACAACAACGGTCGAAGTAGGTGGAGCAGGTTGATTGGTCGGCTCGAAGACAGGAAGTGGAGGGTCGGCCTCGGGCGGCACAGTATTAATTTCAGAAGGGCCCTCTGGATCTTGAGCTTGGACAATGGTTGCATCCTCATTAGTGACCTCGACGGCAGCTTGAAGCATCTCCTTCAATGGCTCATAGTTATGCATTTGAAATAGAGGCGAATAAGAGGGAACGCCCGCAACACGAAGTGTTGCATCCTAGCCTTTCTTAAAAAACTCTTTCTTGTTCTCCCCTAGTGCGACTAGGACGTCGTCAGGAACGAATGACCCTGTCGAGTTCTTGGGTAAGAACCAAGCAGCTCTCCTCAGACCCGGTTGCCCTTTCTTTGGCTGAAGATAGCCTTTGTGTCTGCTCAGTTATTCTCCTCTCAGAGTCGATTAGGGAAACACTCATCTTTCAGTGCTAGCCCTCGCCGATTACCGTCCTTGAGCAACTGTTCAATTTGGGATGCTTGAGCCCCCAGCGTGATGTCCCTGGAGGCGACCTCCTCCCTAGCTATAGCAAGGGCCTCCTCGGCCTTAGTCATCCCCTCTTCGGCTCTATGGATGTTCAGCCTCGCGCCATGATACCGCGCGACGATAACAGAGATTTGTTGGGTGGCCTGTGAGGGAAAGGACTTGAGAATGATTACATTTAAAAGGAAGGAAAACAAGTCTAAGGGTAAGAGGGCTTACCACTAAAGAGTTCTAAATGATGGAGCGAAACATCGAATTAGTCGTTCACTCCCGATGTACTGCCATGTCAGCATCGAAGTGAAGAGTCTCACTGATGGCATGGGCCACATGAGGATCTTCGAGGAGGGAGTCATTGACCCAGATAACCTTGTTCGATTGGTCAACTGCCATGGGGCACCATTCTTCCACAAACTCTACCGGCGGAGGGGGAATTCGTTGATCCTGTTGCTGCTGCTATTGGTCATGCTGCTGACGTGAGAGGTCCTTTCCACTTTGATGTTGAGATGTGGGGCCCTACCTCGGCCTAGGCCATCGTGCCTTTGTTTGATCCTCCTCTCCTCAGTCTCAGGCTCCCTATCTCGCGTTTGATCCCGACCAGTTGGCTTTGGCTGTACAGGGGGAGGAAGAGTGTTGATGTCGACCCCAGGAGGGGGAGGTGCATTTCTAGGAGAAGCCCTGCCACGTTCGGCAGCCAGGGCTTCCCTCTGCCGAAGAAAGTTTAGATCTATCCTAGGCCGTCGAGACATGGTGGTGTCAAGAACGACTTCAAGGGCGTCCTTCCCGTCTAGATTTTGGAGGATTTAGAAGTCTGGCCATGTTTTCCTCCCCGTCGTGCTGGACTCAGCGAGGACAAAAGGGGAGTCTCCTCTTACTTCTACTGTCTCAGCAATCCCCTTTACCTCGGCCTCAGTAGCCCTGGCAAGATCTTGCTCCAAGTCCTGTTCCACTACCTGATCAAAAAGGTCCGACCACTTGGAATGGTCGAAAGGCTAAGGAAGTTGTGAGAATTTCTTGTAGCCTGGGGTATAGCCCAAGAAAATATGACCTGCTCGGCCCAATCCATCTCCAGTATATCCCCAGACGGTGACGAGATCGTCAAAACTCACCAATTGCCGAGGCGGTGGTGCAACTTCCCGAGTAGAGACGTCTGCACGGAAAAGGAGAATAATTGAATTAGCAGTCATTCAAGCTAAAGGAACAGAAATGCCTAGAGAGAGAAGCCGACGTACTCGTTGTTCGCCACACCTTTGGGCAAGACAAGCCAACGTACTCCGGCCCAACTCTCCTCTCTTTGGCACTGCTGAAGATTAGGTAGTCATCCTTGTAGCCCTTTGTCGGAATCAGGGAGGTGAGTGACAATGTACATGGACGTATCCCGGGCCTTGAGGTAGAACATTTGCTGGGGCGTAACCCTCAGTAGAGTATAACAAAATAGAATATCCTCGAGACCAAGATTAACATCAAGGCGTGAGTTGAACTCCACCACCCCCATAATTATTCTAAAAACATTAAGGCAACATTGCCCGGCGATGAGGTGGAACCTAGACAAAAATTGAAGAAGCAAGGGGTGGAGGGGGAATCTGATCCCACCCTTCATAATGGCTTTGGTATAGAAGGGCATAGCATCCTCGGCACCAATGCGAGGGTCATGGATTGCTCCATCAAAGTCCTCTATGCCGACACTATCAGAGACATGGTAACGAGATCTAAAACAGGCAATCAGTTGATCACCCTTTACTTCGTATTTCCTCGGCCTAGAAGGTCCGGCCTCGTGGACCTCGGTGGAAGGACAACGTCTCGGAATCCCTTACAAAGGAAGAAAGACGAAGGGGTTCCCTAGTGGAGGAATCCTAGGAGGTGCAACCAAATATGAAGGAATCCCGAGGGATCCTAGACCTGGATGTCTGGATTCTCAGAATATGGCAAAGGAGTTTTTCGTAGGGCGAACAGACGCCGAAAAAACAAAAGAAACAAGAAGGGAGTCCAGAAACTCACTAGAGACTGGGAAGAGACGAGGTGGCTTGGGAACGGTGGAAGTAGTTTTTCTCCTTCAATAAGAAGCTAGTGCGGAAACCCTTACCCCAGTGGTGGCTCAAACTCTGGTATTGATTGAGATGGTGGCTGTGGTGCTCCGAAATAGCGAAACTCCGACGTTTTTTCTTCGGCGAAAGTCTTTGAGAGCTCTAAAAGGATTCAAAAAATGTGAGAGGGAAAGGGCCTGTTTATATAAGCCCTGTTCCCTTCATGATTACGCATAAGACACGAAAGGGCGCAGTTAATACTCACGACCCCCAAGAGGCGAAAAACCGCTGAATTAATGATGAGAGCAGTTGGGCAATTGAGCCCTTTCACTTCCTGCTGACGCATGTCCTCGCCGAAAGAAGATCAAAGGGCTGGGGGTAATTGATGGGACATTCCTGAGAAAGAGTAAGATCATGACACGTGTCCTCAGTGCCAAGGTATTATTACCTCTAATCGGGTCAGGTGTCGAAAAACGTCTCCTAAAGATCGACCATGCCCTCGGCGTCAAAAGGGTCCGTCTCTCCCTACGGGAGAGCACTCGTCCTCGGTGTGAGGGTTGTATTCTCCAAGGAAGTCTTGTGTCTCGGCGGCAAGGGCATTTCTCTAAAACACATGTTCTTGGCACCGAGGACACCATATTCTGAGTTGACTACTGACGACTACGGCAGTTATCCTCTAAAAAATATCAGGTGAATCATTTGGTTGCCTTTCCAATAAAGTCAGAATGAATGATACTTTCCACTAAGGAGAGGTCGGCACGTGGCAAAAGTACAGACTAATGACTACATATGTAAGGACACCCCTGCTGATAAAAGGCTGGCTCAGTCATGTTTATTTAATGAAACCTCAGTGATGGGACATCAATGAAGACTGTGGAGGCCGAGAGCAAGGATCATTAAATGCTCTAAAGACCTAGCAGTTAATACCTCTACATCGAATAACGAGCATTAACTGCTCGGGAGTCCGAGACAGACCGAACGATTAATACTGGGGGGTTGTCCATGCAAATTAGAGGGGCACACTACCCCATCTCTGGCAACTACCTACTACCTAGGCTATCGACAATGATGAGTCTTCGAAGGTATAAATAGTCTTCGAAAATACAAAGCGAAGGTACGCAAAAGACCTCACACCAGAATACCACAAGTGCTTTCCTTTTTCCTCTACCTAAGCACTGACTTGATCGTCGGAGGGGATATGCCGAAAAACACTCCGGCCCTCCCTTCTAACTTTTCTATTCTGTGTTCCAGGTGCCCCCAGCGACTCGCCGGAATCAATCGAACTTACAGAGATAATTTATTACCACTCCTTAGGCCCTCTTTGGCCTTCTCAACTCGTTCCTTGTGATCAGGAATACCGTCTTTCGTCAACAAACTCGGGTTCACCTCGGGAGGAAACTGTTCCTCATTATATTGTGCAAAAAATTGCCCACACAAATATCTGGCATGAAAAGTGCTTCTAGAGAACGGTGAGAATGAGAAGAGAGATATGAAGAAGAAGAAGAAGAAACTCGTTATTTAGCAATAAGAATAAACTTATTGCAAAACAAAGACTAAAACATAGTTTTCCATTTATTCCCTTACTTCCATTATCGTTTTAATAGAATTATACGAAAGGACAAATTATAAATTTGAGGGTCTCACTTCACACAAATTTTAGTTTCGAAGCTTCATTGAAAACAAATGGCATAGTTTGGGGCGAAATATGTAATTTACTATTTTTTTATTGCAATGGAGACTGCAAGTTGGGGTGTCCTTCGTTTTTTAAGATGTTTTAGAGAGAGAAAGTTTGTGACCCCTTTGGGGATGGCGGTGAAAAGCTGTGAGCTGTGTAAGGCTCCGGCGAGGATTTACTGCGAGTCGGACCAGGCGAGTTTATGCTGGGACTGCGATGCCAAGGTTCACTCTGCGAACTTTCTTGTGGCGAGGCATTCAAGGAGTCTTCTGTGCCACGCTTGCCAGTCTCCGACGCCTTGGAATGCCTCCGGTCCGAAACTCGGATCGACGGTGTCGGTATGTGATAGTTGCGTTGATAACTCCCGTGAAATGAAGGTCAGGCACAGGGAAAGGACGGATGAGAGCCAAGTAGAAAATCCCATGATTAATGCAGAAGGTGATGAATACGATGATAAATATGGTGGTGGTGGTGATGATGATGAGGAGGAGGAGCTTGGTGGAGATGATGATGATGATGAGGATGGGGATAATCAGGTTGTGCCGTGGTCGTCTACGCCGCCTCCGCCGGTTGCGAGTTCATGGGACTATGAAGATTCCAATAATAACGATGGAGTCGTTTCGTTGAAGAGAGGGCGTGAGAATGTTGCAGATCTTCTATCAGATGTATGAACGTTCTTCCATCTTTTTGCCATACTCATTGCATTGTTCTTGTTCCTAAAAAAAATCAAAAGATCAAAAAATAATTCAGATATTTTCGACAAATTTTAGATTTGATTTGGAAATTTTTTGAACCTTAAAGTAGTTTCACAAACATCTGAATTCTATTTGTTCTGATTTTTTGAGGCTAAACTGAGAACTTTTGCTGCTGCCTTAAACAGGATGACGATGAGCTCGGCTGTTCATCTTCTCAAGGTAATAGCCATACGGCGCCGTCGTCTTCGGCGGCGTTACCGGCTACGGCTTCCGCCGATGGAGATAACAACACCGCACTTGTGGACTCCAGATCATCGACGAGGCCGTTGAAAATCCGCAAACTTGAGTCAGCCCTGTTGAACCGGGTTCATGATGGGCAGACCGGTTGGAGACCTGCGGCAATAGTGGAGTCGCTCAGGAGATTCAATGGGCAAGGCATGAACCCCGTCCGCGGCGATCTTCGGAATCCGACGGCTGAGTAAAGATCCCACCGCCGTTGATTTCGATTCGTCGGAATTTCTCTAGCCCTTGGTTATCATGTGGTTAGTCTAATGACTTAGCTAGCTATTTAGCCCCTAAATTATACTATTTCTCTTAATCAAGTAACTGAATTATATTTTATGCAATTTAACCCTAAACTATGTAATTTGATTCCATGAAGTCCTTCCGTCCAAATTCGACATCAACTTTAACAGAAACAATCATGTGTATATCACATAGATTCTGAACTATAACTTAATCTCTCAATCTCGTGAAATTTTTTCTCAATTGATGTAATTTAAAGACTTAATTTATAGATTTAATTCAATGTAACTAGTGAATAAAAAGGGATTCAATCAAATATTATTACTCACAATTAATCCAACAACGATGTTAGTAAACTAAATTCAAAAATTAAGTACCACTAGTATTGCTCATGCCGCAAAAGAGTACAGCCACGAATGATTTCAAAAATTCAACCTCGCCTTTTTAATATGAAAAGATTTAGGATATGTTTGGATTAGGAATCAAGAGATTAGATTAAGTTAATTTAATCTGGAGATGATATAATACTAAGTTTGAATCGTAGTGACCCGATAATAATTTTCATTAATCTTGACTCGGGTCACTATTGTTGTTTAACACATTATATTAGGTATTACTTAATATTATGCGGTTGGTGGTATAAATATTAAAATATTACCCTTATAAAAGCTACACATTATGTATACTCTGCTCTCAATATTTGTTTTGCTTTTTCAATTTAATACCATATATTAGTACTTAATCCAAACATAAATTAAATATTATAATTATAGATTTATACCTTATATTAACCTTTATACAAATTTGTCACACAAATGATATGATCAAATAATACTATTATTAATACCATTTATATGAGTTGATTTTGAATTAACTAGCCAATCATATCCTTTATTTGTACTCGAACTAAACATGTCAGACTCCATAATCACAGAGCGAGCTTGATATTGAATTAGGGTTGAACACGATTTATTCAAGCAAGTGGAGTCGAGCCTAGCCTGGTTTTGGACCAAACATTGACGGTTAGGTTTATCCATTCTCAGCTTTGGATAAGTAATTTAAATCCGGTACTATCACTTAAAAATATTTCAGACCCGCATGAATAGTGTAATATTCCCACGTACACCTTCTAAATTAAACTCACTTATTTTCCAAATAAAGTGTTTTCAATACTTGAATCAAATAAGAGCCGAAAAGACACGGATTTTAGATTTGTTTTTCTTTCCGGTCTTGATGGATATGAGATGGATGGGGTTCTCCAATCCGATCAATCTTAAAACTTAATCCAAACACACCATATTGGATAGATTCTGACAATTCAAAAGAAATTGCAAGATGATCCATTTTGTTTGGTAAATGAAAAGGAACCAAACCTAAAATTTATATGGGCATAGATTTGGTAGATATTATTGTCTTTTATTACTTCTCTTGGTAAATATCTGGTGCAGGTTTATCCACGCCTTCGGGATTATTATAATCCGAGTTTAGGTTCTTCCTCACAATTTGTTTGGATAAATTAATGAGTAGCTTGTGGCCGACAATCTTTTGGGAAACTTCTATATTACTTTTATTGAGACAAGAAACATCCCCACATTAGTTTAGTATTAACCCAGGAGTTATTAAGTATTTGCTGAGTGTGAACAACCTAGGTGATTGTGGTGGAGGGAGTTTCTCACCATTCCCCTCATGCCCATCATGGCATTAATTCTTTTTTAATGGTAAAGGTTTGTTGTTTTAAAGGTTAAGGTTTGTTGGAGCATAATTGAGGACTGTTTGGTGTAATAATAAATAATTGATTAACAAAAAATAAAAAAATATATCTAGTGGACTGGCCTCTCATGGTTAGAACAATGTTGTTGGAATCTAATTTATTTATTTAATTTATTAATCTAATTCACTAGTCATTAGATTGACTGTGTATCCCATTAAACATTAAAACTTGGTGTTAAGTCAACGGTTATAATAAAGTCATGTCATTATGTCAAATTTTTTAGAGCCAAATAATATTACTAATGCTTCGTTTGGTAAGAATGATGGAAAGTAGAAGTGATGAAAAGTAGGAGAAATACACTTTATATTTTTTAAGGAAGAAAAGTAGAAATAATACACTTTATTTCTTTTGTGTTTGATAGGATGGTTGGAAAATAAAAAAAATGATTAATTTTTTTTGTGCTTGGTAAAATGGAAAAAATATATTTTTTTTATTTTTAATATGTAATTTTTAGTTTTATTTTTAAAAAATTTTATTTTAATTTTTTTTAAAAAAAAACTATAAATATATATTTTATCTTTGTATTTATATATGGAATTAATAT